>VDFB02354181.1:0-52845 GCA_007258455.2 Sequoia sempervirens
TCCCCAAAGAAACCTGTAAGCATTTCATTCAATCCTTCTTCATGCACTGCATTTTCACTATCATGATCGTCATCATTAAAGCTAGGTGGCATGTCATTAGTGTATGCAACTCTCATCAGATCTTCAAATTTCTTAGGTGGTAGTGTTCTTTTCAATCTTGCTCTTCTCACCCTGGTATGGTTTAAAGGATGGTTTGGATCATCCCCTCCAAATCTTAATAACCCAGTTGGATCTTGGGTACTAGTATGTGTTTCATCAAAATCTTCTACCTATCAACAAACGTAAGTATTATTTAATGTTTGGAAACAATTGGATAAATCATAAATGTATCAATTTCAAAGAAATATAATCAAATATGGCTTAAAAAATAAAAATAAAAATTGTATGAACATATATACATCAATTGAATAATGGAACATTATTTTATAGACTACCTTTTTTATACAATAATTTAAATAAAACACAATTTTGACAACATAGTTTATAAAACATCATTCCACACTCATTTATTATTATTTGGTTTTAATCGATTGTAGGAGGCATACTACTGACTGGAAGCTCATCATATATGTAATGTCTTTGTACAATTGCTTGTTTGAATTGTTTCTTTCCACGACATATAGAACATCCACAAACAACAATTTTCTCAAAGCATTCATCCCATGTACTATAGTCCTGACCTACCTCTTCTTCAGTGCAATCATTTGTTGTGTCTACAGTATCCATTGTCATATCATCTTCCACCCACTGTCATCTATGTGATTTAACAGTTTTAGGTCTACGTCCACGCACATATCTTCTTCTTTTGCTATTTGAACGCTCAGGCTCTGCATTTTCTCCAATCTTCATCTAAAATAATCAACAACATGCATTAATTTATGTCAAGATTGGATAATACATTATAAATTTCAATAATACTGTGAAAAAAGATGGACATATCACAAAATGCCATCAGATCATTTTTTCCTAAGTTAAGTCAAAATTTGAGTACCTGATGTCTCACTTCATCCGTTGTGTCCTCATTTGATATGACATGATTTGTTGCCATGGCCTCGTCTCACCCCTATAATACACAACATAATAAATAATGTTTAGTACACCAATTATATCATTTCAACGAGTCTGCTATCCAACACAAAATCTCACTTTAGTCATATATTTGACATATTGATATCTCCTCTATGTTGTAGCATTTGTGAATTCATAAACACCTTCCTCCTTTGGTTGAGGTTGCTTTCTCTTCTTACCTCTATTGTATCTGCAGATTTTGTTGTCTCATCTATTTCCACCCACATTCCTCTCAACGATTTAGTATTTCTATGCCATCCACGTCCTCTGTCCATGGCCTCCTCTATGAATAAAAATTCTGCCACAAAAGCTTTCACCCCACTACCGCTGAGAAGGAAGAAGCAACTTGCGAGACCACGGTAAAAACCGCTCTACTGCATCGAGTTGATGAAGGAACCGTAGGACAATGATGGTCACCACACTACCGCATGCCAATGGTAGAAGACTTGCAGGAGTCACTGCAACACTGCCAGGAACAAAAGAAAGACTTGTGTGCCGCCACAAAAGCTTTCACTGCACTACCGCCGATAAGGATGAAGCACCTTGCGGGACTACGGTAAAAACCGCTCTACTATGCCGAGCTGATGAAGGAGCCATGAGACAGTGGTGGTCACAAAAATAAGGCAGGAGTTGGAATTATTTCCAACACTCTGGATCCTATGATACACAATAATGAAAATAGTCACTATACAACAATGATAGACGTTGAATTAGGCACACTTGGCACCACCTTAGGCGCCCCAAACAAATTACATTAACAACCAAAATTCAGCGCTAAAGTTGGCGATAACTAATGCCGACTAAAGCGCTGATTATTGAATCAAAATTGAAAAATTAAAAATTTCCCATGTGAAGGAAGAAATCAGATGACAAAAAGGGAAAAACATTGTGCGAAGGAAGAGAGCAGGGTGCTACCAACAATTGATGAGAAATTTGATTTAGTTTGCATCACCATAGGTAAGGTTACAATTTTTTTTTCTTGGTTGAATTCATGATTTTTACTGCTCTTTGTATTGCATTTGAATTTGTGATTGTTTACTAGTTCATGGCCTAACCTATCCAGGAAACCTCTAATTTGTCCCATCATTATAAATTGTAAAACCTTTGAGAAACCAACAAATTTTTTTACCCTACCCATTTGAGCTTTGGCTCAAAATATTATAGCACAAAGCCAGGATGCCTTCGTATTCTTTCCCTAACCTGGGTATCAAGGAAATAGTGAATTGCTTGGAAAATATGGGAATTGGGTCGGTCACTGCTAAACAACTACTGAAAATAAATGCAAAAACCGCTTGGTTTTTCCCATTCACGCCATAGTCACCGATGCCATGAAAAATTTGTGCAAGATTGCATTATGAAAGAGTTTTCATGATAAGGTTATCAACACTAAGCAAACCTAGTGAGCATATTTTCCCTAGGTTATCAACACTAAGCAAACCTAGCGAACATATTTTCCCACAAAAAAAAAAATTCATACCACAAATTGGACGAAAAATTTCATACCTGACAGTGTGTACTTCATTTTCCTCCACAAACTGGACAAAAATAATTTTCCCTAGGTCACCTCAAAATGTCAAGCAATAGAAGGAAGCGAGCATTGTCAGCAAACTCTGGCCATAATGAGGTAATTCATTGTCAATGTATAGATTTGTAAATGTTTCTGTTGTTTCTTTGAATTTTACTTTATATTTTTTTATTTCTAAATTTAAAAGAAGAAATATAATTTAAATATATATATATATATAGGGACATGAGGCTGACAAAGATAAAGAGGAATTGGCTTCCATATTGGGGGTAGAGGTAGTGAACAAATTGGTTAATGAGGACTGGAAAATGATTGCTAGATACATAGAGAAACAATCTAGTAATGCCCCTCAAACATTGTAAACAAATCAATTGTGTCAAAGGGAATCAATTGATTCCCCAACCAGTCCTGGATCAAGCAAAAGATCTAGGAGGAAATTAGTGATAGTAAACTCTAAGAATGTGGAACAGGGAGCAGAGACTTCCAATGTCCCAGCCACTCCTAGGAAATAGACTTCTTCCACCATGCCATGTTATCAATCTTGCATTGGTAGCTAAAATACAAAGATAGAATATGAGGTGGTTTCAGGGGAAGTCCAAATGACAGATGCTAGGAAAACGTTTATGAATAGGTTGAAGGAGTCATGCCTTCAACGGTTCAAAGACCATCTACATTTTCCATTCTCACAGATACCCATGCAACTGAAAAAAGTAGTTATCTATGACATGGAGACTGATTTTGGCACAGGTTGGTCTGTAAAGAAGATAAAGCTACAAATGTCTCAAAACTGCAAGATATTTCAGTGCAACCAAACAAAGAAGATAAAAAAAATCCCTCCTGAGCTAAGGCAAAAAAGAAGGCCAATTGATCTAAGTGTGAAAGTATGGAAAGAGCTTGTAAAAGCATATGAGAAGTATGATGCACAGAGGAAGTCCGATGAGGAGAGTACACAGGTATTTGAATTTTCTCATAAGATTATATCAAATTTATTAAATGATATTTAAATTTTATTTGTGCATAGTTAAATTGAATTAGTATATGTTTCAAAACAAGGCCTCCAAGGCTAGGATTGAGAAACTTCATGCCACGCATCGCAGTGGCCAGAAAGGTTTACAGGCCTTTATCTATACATTTGTAAGTATATTTAATATGTTAAATGATATATATTTTTTATTTCCTTGGAAAAATTAAATGATTTCATATTAATTAGTTTAACTAGTCCATGTGCCATGTTTTGACAGGAGGAGAAATATGGCTGCCATCCAAAGCAATTTGGAAAGAATATGTTACAAAACAAAAAGTGGAATGATTTTGTAATCTGGATGGAGAACGAGGTATCAAAAGTTGAGTTTCAATAACTTAGTTGGATATTGTTGTGTTAATATGTCAATTTGCATCTCTTGTGTTGAGTTGTTTATTGATGCATAGGATGAGTAAATAGAGCTCAAATCTTATGATTACAAGATGACCATTTATGTGCATGAATAAATAGTAGAAGGATGTAGATGAACTTAATTCATCTGACTTTATGCCTCTTGGCAGGCATTCCTCTTGAATCTCTAATATCAGGTGCTCGATACTTCCCTATAGCTTTTACCTTTTGTTTTCGCCTTTCCTCTTCACTGTCAGACTCGTCTCCTTTTTCCTTATCTACATTTATGGCTTCGACTTCTAATTCATCCCATGTTTTACCTTCCTCCTTTTCATAATCTTCTTCTTCTTCTTCATCCTCTTCTAACTCCATAAGAGATTCATCTTCTGAACCTTCCTCATATGATTCTGATTCCTCTTCTACATCAGAGGGTTCGTATCCTTGATCTAACTCTTCTGAATTATCAGAATCAAAATAACTAGCTTCCATATTCAAAAATTCCCAACCACCATCTTTAATAAATTTATCTGGATCATTAGTAATAGTCTTCAAAATTGGCCACCAGTTCGAGTTCATTCTGCTTTCATAATAATTTATATCCACGGAGTTCAGCCATTGCTTGATGCCATCAAGCGAAGATTGAGGAATGGTGTACATGCAGAGTACATCCAAATTGAAGTCTTTGAAAACAATAGCCATATAAAATTCCTTTTTCCGAAGTCCTACTCTCTCAAGGTTAACAATTCTCAATCTCACTAATAGCGATTACTAAGAAAGGTAATTCCACCAACTCTACCAAACAGTTTACCGTAGGAACAATAAAAGAAGAGGCTTTGAAGGAACTCCATGAAAACCAAGCTCTCTAAATGGTACATAAAACTCTAGTTCAAAATATTTTAGATGAGGCTGCTCCCATAGCTCTCTTACTCGCTTGAAAAATCCTTGAAACTCTGACTTCTTAACATTCAAAAGATAAATGGAATGTCCTCAACACCCAGTAGAGCTATCCAAAAAAGATAACTAAAAACACAAACGTGCTCCCGCACACAATGGCCTAATGGTTGGTTGTCATAGAAGTCAAACTACTGAAGTAACAACACTGATCGAGTTAGCATATATGCATCATTTGCATGAACAACTGAAATGCATAACAAATGTTAGTCAACACATTGAATTTTGAGATGCATTGAAATAATAAAAAAAACATGTTTTGGGGAAAATATCAGCAACGTGGGGGAAGAAAGCATTAACCCTAATAAAATATTTTTTTGTTGTTCTTGGTACACCATCTGCAAGTTTTCCTTGGATGACAATACTGAATTTCTATATGTTGTACCCCTTAAATGTCTTACATGTTACAAATATGGAATAACAATGCACAACTTTGTACCAAGTCCAAAGGCCAAGGCATTCTGAATAAGGGTAGCCAAACTTGATAATGATACAATCACTATTACATGTATTGACAATCCAAAATAGTCATGTAAAGACAACTGCCTGTGAAAACCATTATCAATCAAATTATGCACATTCAAATCTAAGTTTGAAAGCTTTCATTTTAGTCCATGCATCTAAGTCCTTGTTGAAGATTGAGGGTGTCAACAATAAAGATAGAATAGCTCTCCTTAAACCATAGGTAGTTTTAAAATGAAGTATTTTCAAATTCAAATCCACTTCTCAGCTAAGGAAAGGGGGTAGGATTGCCAGGTGCTACCTCAAACAGAGAAGGCCATAAAAAACATTGAAATATAAGATCCAATAAGTGAGATGGCATAGCTGTAGACAATAGATAATCAAAATTCTTGCAATGCACATATGCTTGTGATACAAACAAAAGGTGTTTACACATTGGCTAAATATATCCTCATCAAAATGACCAAAAAGAAATCTTAATTTTGTAAGTAAACTCTGATAGTCAAGAAAAACAGTCATAAAAATTAGAAGTAAACTTTGGCAGACATGTAGGTGATCTTAATTCATCTGAATTTATGCCTCTTGGTAGACATCAGGATCTCCCATCCTAAAGTTTGGAACACATCCATTACCTCCACATAAAACTAGAAATCCTTGGTCTTCTTGGTTCCCACGCCATGATATGGTTATGCAAATGAAAATGAAGCAAAGTAATCATCTCCTTCTCCGCTGGCTGGAAGAATGCATGCTTAATGTTTTGATACATGATATTATCTCTCTCTTCTGCTCTCATGGTTGAATAACGAAATCCATTATGGTGGACCTCCAGAGTTCTAGTCATCTTTCATCCTCTTCCACCAAATGCTGTCCTGATCCACACGTCTGCCAGCCTAATTGGTTTTGTTTTTGAAAGCTGAAGTTTCTCCTGAGTCACCAATGTAGCTCTCTTTTCCTTTTCAGACTCTTTCATTGCTACAAATCATCTCTAGGATTTAACCATTTGTACCACATGTTTGATGTGCTTTGAATCCTTGCATCTAAAGGAAATTTCCTTAACATAAATACTGCTAGGGAATTTCAATGTTGCCATTGTAGTTGGCATTAAAGCCGGTACCTGCAACATTGAAAATTATCCTTATATAAGAATTCCCTCCATCTTGTTAGCTTGTAACACTCTTGATGGTGGCTACATGAAATCTGATTCTAATTCCTCTTCTACATCAAAGGGTTCATATCCTTGATTTGACTCTTCTAAATTATCAAAATCAGAATCACTGGCTTCCATATTCAAAAATTCCCAACCACCATCTTCAATAAATTTATCTGGATCATCAGTAATACTCTTCAAAATTGGTCACCAATTCAAGTTCATTCTTCTTCCATAATACTTTATATCCATGGATTTTAGCCATTCCTTTATGCCATCAAGTGAAGATTGAGGAATGGCATCAATGTGGAGTACATCCCGCTTGAAGTATTTGAAAACAATAGCCATATCAAATTCCTTTTTCCCAAGTCCTACTCTCTCAAGGTTAACAATCTTAATCCCACTAATAGTGATTACTAAGAAAGGTAATTCCACCAACTCTACCAAATCCTTTATAGTAGGAACAATAAAAGCAGCGACTTTCAAAGGAACTCCATGAAAACCAAGCTCTCTAAATGGTATACCAAACTCTAGTTCAAAATATTTTAGATGAGGCTTCTCCCATAGCTCTCTTACTTGCTTGAAAAATCCTTGAAACTCTGTATTGATTTTATTTTTCCTATCCCTCTCTTGTTGTTCTTCCTCAATTTCATCAGGATCATACATTTACCTTATTGTCCCTCCTAAAGTTTGGACCACTTCCTTTACCTCCACATAAAACTGAACATCCTTAGTCTTCTTGGTTCCCACTCTGTGATATGGTTAAGCAAATGAAAATGAAGCAAAGTAATCATCTCCTTCTTCGCTAGCTAGAAGAATGCATGCTTAATGTTTTGATACATGATATCAACTCTCTCTTCTGCTCTCATGGTTGAATACTGAAATCCATTATCGCGGGCCTCCAAAGTTCTAGTCGTCTTTCTTCCTCTTCCACCAAATGCTGGCCTGATCCACAAGTCTGCCAGCCTAATTGGCTTTGTTTTTGAAAGCTAAAGTTTGTCCTAACTCACCAGTATTAGTTGTAACTTTTTTGAAATTTTATTATGGTATGTGCAATTTGATATGATGTAATATGATTATGGTTTCGTCTCATATGTTTTAATATTAGATATATAATAGAAAAATAAATTATTGCATGAAATAAATAATAACTTTTCATTTTAAATGTTTTTTTTGCAGAACACGGGTCTTCCAGAAGATCAAGATGATCCTCAATATGATATAGATCCAAAAAATATTGGTTCTTCCAGTACAGATCACAAGGCAGAGGATGATGATGACGTAGATACGAAAGACATCAAGGTCGATGAAAATGATGACGATGACGATGACGACGGCGACGACGACAACGACGGCGACGACGACAACGACGGCGACGACGACAACGACGGCGACGACGACGACGACGACGACGACAACGACGACGATGATGATGATGATGATGATGATGATCAGGATGGTGATGATGATGATGAGATAGTTGGTGATAGTAACAAGTAACATTCATGATCATATAGACTACATCATGGATCATTGTTGATATATCGTTATGATGACTCTTTTTATGGTTACTATCATATGTATCATTTCCACGACAATACTATATATTGTTGAGTTATATCATATTGACATGTATCATTTTCACTATATCATTTGTACATGTATCATCTTGACTTGTATCAATTTGAGTTACATAATTTATCAATTTTATTTATATCATTTGTACATGTATCATTTTCACTGTAATCATTGTTGGACATGTATCATTTTGACATGTTTTGATGTGGAATATTTGAATTTCACTTTTTTTAGTTATATATGATGATGATCTTATCAGGATTGACTTGTCAATTTATATATATTAAAATTGGTCGATGATTTTTGGATGGATATTTATTAAGTATGATGATTTTAATTTCTTTCGGAATGGATGTTGTCAAATTCAATAAATTATAGATATTTGACTCACTTGTTTTAATTATAGATGATGATCATGTTACAATAATTATATTGTTATTTAATCATATGAGTTAAATAATTAAATTACTTACTCTATAATCATATGAGTTATTTAAGAGGCACGATATTTAACTAATTAAATCGAAATAAAACATATTAAATTAATAAATGGAAGCAAAACCAGAAGCAAACCTAGAAGCAAACCTAGAAGAAAAACTAGAAGCAAATCTGGAAGCAAAATTGGAAACAAATATGGAAGCAAAATAGAAACAAGCCTGGAAGCAAAACTAGAAGAAAAACGAAGCAAAATTGGAAGCAAAATTGGAAGCAGGAAAAAACAGAAGCAAAACCAAAAGTAAAAGCAGAAGCAAAACCAGAAGCAAAACCAGAAACAAACCCGGAAGCAAAATCGGAAGCAAAACTAAAAGCAAAACTAGAAGCAAAACTAGAAGAAAAACTAGAAGCAAACTTGGAAGCAAAACTAGAAGAAAAACTAGAAGCAACACCAGAAGCAAAACTAGAAGCAAAACCAAAAGAAAAACTGGAAGGAAAACATGAAGCAAAACTGGAAGCACAACTGGAAGCAAAACTAGAAGCAAAATTGGAAGCAAACTTGGAAGCAAAATTGGAAGCAAACCTGGAGGAAAAACTAGAAGCAAAAATGGACACAAAATTGTTAGCAAAACTAGAAGCAAAAATGGGAGTAGACATGGAAGCAAATCCGGAAGCCAAATTGGGCACCAATTTTGGCGCAATTTCTGACGTTACTTCCCAATGCTATTTTAGGCTCTAATGAAGGCACCATGATTTTCTGGCGCTAAAACCAACGCTAATTCTGGCAATAAATCTAGTGGCAAAGTTGGCACAAAATCTAACGCCAAACTGACCATGCCTGTTTGCACCGAGTTATCGCCAACCAAATTGTTCAATTCATGTACTCAAAATACACTAAAATCTGGCACAAAAGTCGGTGCTAATTTCCTATTGTGTTGTTGTGACATTATCCATTCATTTCAATCACATGTCACATGATTACATTTAACATAGTTTAGTATTCACTTATGAATAAATTAAGTAACAAAGAAGGTATGTCACAAGTATGCGTATGTGCGTAGATGAAGGTCTATGTGCATACACATATATGTTCCGACTCATGTTAACATATTTGTGCATACATTATAAAATGAAAACCATTATAACAAATTCCTTCCATTCAAAATAATTCTACAGATTGTCATATTGACTGACAATAATACAAGATGCAAATTTTCCCTTTTCAAAGAAATAAGAACAGATTTGTTTGAACAATTTTCATACACTAATGTGTTGTATGTATCATAACAATGCTTTTTGTATCAAAACAATGTTGTTTGTAGCAAAACAATGTTATTCGTATCAAAACAAATACTGTTTGTAGCAAAAAAAAATTGTTTGTATCAAAACAAATACTGTTTGTAGAAAAATAATGTTGTTTGTATCTATAGACACTGAAAAATTTCTTGGATGTTATCATACACTCGAAACATATTTACTAACATCATATCTTCTTTAACCCATCCTCTTTTCACTTCATTAATTAAATTAACCTAGCTAATTTAATTAATTGCATCATTTTCATCTATTAGCCTAATTAATTTAATCAGGTTAATTCACCTCCCTTCACGCTAACATTTCATCCTATTAAATTAAATACATCAAAATATTTAATTTAATCTTCTAAGTCATCTTATTTAATTAAATAACCCTAACTTATTTAATTAAATATCATTTCATCTCTCTCCCCAATTTATTAGATTATTTAATTTAATAAATATCACTTCATTCCTCCAAATCCCCTAATTGCATGATTAAACCTTTTTTAATTAGAAATTAAACTAACTTTCCTCTAAGAAGGGAATATTCCTTATCCCCTTTTTGCACAATTAATAATTTCTTTTAATTTGAAAAATACCTTTTATCCTCACCCAAATGAATATTCCAAAAGAATATTCTTATTCCTCCATCATTTGAAAAAGGAATATTTTCACTTAGCTTCTTAAGCAAGTTTTAACCCTCAACCTTTTGAACAAGTCACCTTTGACCTATGTGAGGAGATCAAAAGTGTGTTTGTTTGAAGCAAGTGTGAGCCCTTGATTAAAATCCCATCATGCATTCTCATCCGTTGATGAGAATCCATGATCCATTCCTCTTAGATCCTTCATCTTTGACCATTGATTAGTCTTTTCAATCTCAACCCTCCATTTCTCATTTGCTCTCTTATAAATAGGACACTATTTGGAGATAAATTCGTCCATCTTTTTTTGAGAAAACTTATGTTGTTGAATATCATCGATCTTTCAATTGCAAAATCATGTTGTTGAATTCACTTGCACTTACACTCATCTTTTAATCACTTTTAGCTTGCTTTAGTTTATTTCTAATTGCATAGTAGCTTAGAGCATCCATTAATGGCTTCCATGCATCCATCTTAGTTTGTATATAAATTAGGGTTTTCATCTTTTAGCTTAGAATTAGCTTAGATTAGCTTAGCAATTGCATAATTAGTTTATTTTTAGCATGAAAACATGATAACTTAGCTTGCATCATGTTTAAATTAGCATAAACTAGGTTTTCATACATCAATCACAATGGTTTCATCGATTCTCTTCCATATAATCAACTGAAACAAGCTCACTAATCACGGGATTGGGAAAGGGTCATCATTTCATATCAACACGACACCAATTCCAAAACAGGATAAGTTTCAAATGGGTTAGAGTAAGAATTTAACTATTTTTGTGTAGTTTGTAACTTTCAGTTTCAATTAAATGCTTAGTTTAATTTTCCAATTTGAATGATCTTGTTTGTAGATGCAGGCTTATTTGGGTAAATTATGCTTCAATCCATCATGGATTAAGTGTAGTTGACCCTCACTGACATTTTCTTGTCTCACATTTTGGCACTAGGAGGGAAAACCATTAATCTAACCATTTTTTAGCTTGAAATATATTTTATGCTTGTTTTGTAGGATATAGTAATGCTCGAACCACAAACATTGACGCTCTTCAAATAGTGTCGCCATATAGTGACGCCATCACAATTTGAAACATTGACGCCAAATTAATGCATCAACACTAATTTAAATCTGGCCACGCTAATTTAATCTGGAGGTATCAAAAAGTTCAAATGGAAATGCCCAAACTTCACTAGAGCAACGCTAAAAAATTTCAAACCGTGATGCTACTAAGAGCAGCAATGCCAGACCAAATCCCGACGCTATCGTGCTCACTATTTTTGCTGCAGAGCGAGGTTTGTTTTCACTAGAGTGATTCCCATACTTCAAACTATGATGCTATCGTGTTTAGCAACGCCCAACCAGGGTAAGAAATTTTATGCTTGTTTTTTAGACATGTAATTTAATTTGTTGGATTTATTTGACCACTGATGTGCTTCTGCCCGTATTCTAGTTGTTAGGATAACAGGGTTTTGTAGGTTGAAAGACATGGAGCTCAAGTGAAGAAAACTTTTCTATCTTAAAATTTTGTGATTGTAACAAGTGTTTAATGCTTTGGGGAAATTATAACACAAATTTTATGCTTTTTACTTTTTTCTCTAGGAAAATCACTAGATTTCAATTGGGTTTAAAAAGAACGCACAAACGGGATTAAAATTGAACCCTCATCTCATTATTGTTTTTTTTTTCAAGTTTAAAATTGAACAAGGAAACTTCATATTTCATTTGGTGCTTAAAACGAATTCATCACTACTTTTAGGGGTTAAAATATACAATTGTTTGTTATGTTTTGTGATTTACAATATTGTTAGTGGATGCGTATGCAATTCTCTTGCGTCGCTTGGTGATCTCGAGAAACAAAAACATTCCTCAACACTTTGCAAAATCACCTACATTGTTCAATTTGGATTAAAACTGAACCCCTTTGTGAGTGTGAGAAAAAGACAGCGAGTGTTCTCTCTTTATTCATGCGAATAAAGATGATCAAACTACAGATGTAATTCCTCACTATTGTTTACCTATAGATGGCCTTCCTTGGTGGGAAAAAGTACTCACCCCAAGGGAACTACCCAAGCGGTAACGAGCTAAAGCCAAGCTCTTCCAAACCGCTATATAAATTTGTGGTTGCAATGAAAATTGTGATTAATGGGATGTGGTACATGATATCTCTCCCATAGTAACTTTGTGATGCGTAAAGCCCTTGTCCTAAGGGTTGGGAGACCTCTTGAGGGAGTTTATCATAGTACCCCCTAAACTGGAAGCCCTTATTACGAACCATTGTGTAGAATCCAAAAATCCTTAATACTTGTTGGTGCAAGAATAGTCATTCTGAAGCCACCGCAAATTCTTACTATTGAATTGTAGAAACATAAAAAATCCTTTTGATCTCTAGATTTTAAGGATTTTGAGATTTGGTGGTCCCGAGAAGTGTGTGTCGAGAAAGGGGGAGCCAGTGTCACCAAATCTCTAACTGTTTGCATTGTTTAGTGTTTGGAGAAACCCAAGTGGGGACTCAACAAGTATAGCCATTTTGAGCCTAGGATTGTACATGATTGTGAGTTAGTTTGAAACCTTGCTTGGTTCCAAAACAAAACAAAAACAAACATTCACTATCTTTCTCAAAATTTCAAACACTTTGGTTTAAATATGGACCTCTTGAGTTAGCCTTGATATTACTGCTTGTCCTAAGGATTTATCCTTAGTGATTTCTAAATATCTTGAAATTAATCTCAAATCCATATTTCCCAAATATAACATAGGTAATTATGGCTTTAATCTCATAATTTTCATGAAATGGACATTGTTAAAGCTATGATGTTTTTGACATAAACATTTAGTTTGAAAACATAATCAAGACAAGTGTTTGTGGTAAAATCAATTCACTTAAGCAAGACAAACTGATAAATGAACCCTACATGACTATTTGGAGACCGATTTCTCTCCTAATCTTCTAGGTGCTATCGTTCAACCAAAATTTGAAATCATTAATGGAGAACAAACCGATCTTATTATCAGTTTGAGAAGCTTCACTTTTGAAACAAAAGAAACAAACACCCAATGGAGAAACACAACAACCATTTTAGATGAAGAAGAGGAACAAGTTGATATTGAGGCTGGAAGGTCCAAATTATCACCACTCGTGTGGCAATAAATATCCTCTTTTCTCCCATAAACTATTTTTTTTCTAGATGATCTCACACAAAGTCAAGATCCCGAAACGAAGGTCAACTGGTCATCACTTTAAACTTAGACATCATAGTGAAAAAGCAATCAACTATCACATTGAAGCACTCTACGAGAATAGAAAAAAGTTGATAAAATTTTATGAATGCACACTAAGGAAATATCCAGACATGTATACTTTCTTCATGGGTCAAAACCCTCATCTTTTTGAGGATCAACAACTTTTCTAAAATATTGGGTCTTTAGGATTTGAACATTTTAGAGGTCTAGCATCATTCTCACTACCTCGGTCTTGGAAAAAAAAGGTTCGTTCTAAGTCAACATTGGTTCAAACATCTCATCCATCCCTCCACCAAATTCCATCTACCACTTCACCAAACTTTGCAAAATTTTGAATACACCAACATCTTTTGACTTAAACATTTGTCAAACTAGCCTCTAACTTAGCTACTTTGTATGTGAAATGTATCCTTTTCCATGCACTTAGTTAAGTTAGTTATCATCCTTGAACTAGTTTATCTTGAAGGTCATGAGTCTACCTTAAATGTTTCTAAGTTCATAAACATCCTTTATCCTAACATCAAAACATCAAACTCAAGTCAAAAGTGTTGTTCCAAAATATTTGCAAAGATCACTTCCCATACCACCCATATTTTCAGCCCCCATTATCATCATTGCTCTGAAAATACTTAGAGCGTCCC
The DNA here is from genome assembly GCA_007258455.2 of Sequoia sempervirens. Classification (NCBI taxonomy): domain Eukaryota; kingdom Viridiplantae; phylum Streptophyta; class Pinopsida; order Cupressales; family Cupressaceae; genus Sequoia; species Sequoia sempervirens. The sequence continues at coordinate 14,362 of VDFB02354181.1, forward strand.
TTTTACCTAGATTTTATTCAACTAGAGAGTTCAAACATCACAAAGCACAACACAACTCTCCCATAGGTGACACAAAATTTATGGTAAAAACAAGATCACAACACAAGAGAATCATGGAAAAATCCAAAGTTACATTTAGCTCAAGTGATCCAAATCCTTTAGAATTTGATCCTAGAAGTCACGTAACCCCATCACAACAACCATCATATCCTTCAGAACCATATGATATCGAATATGTCACGAATAATCCATTTGTACTTACTAGGGAGGAAATGATGGAACATCAAACTTTTGAAAATGTAGCTCCAATTTCCCCATCCTTTGTTGCATGAAACTTGACACAAAGCTTCACAACTCCATCACTAGGGTTGAATCAAACATCAACTCCTAGTCTTGCTCAATACTTTGGTCTAACTCTTCCATTTGAAATCAATACACTTGTTGGTACCCTTGATGCTAACCCACCACCTCCAGAAACCACTTGGACACCTACCTTTGGTGCTCCTCCAGTTCTCAAAAATCCTAAACAACTATACACACCTCTCAAACTTAATTATTTTACAACCACTTCAACATATCAGGGACACCCTTCTTCATCTACATCCATGAGTACCACAAGTGTACCCACCATCACACAAAGCAATATAGACCAAGTAAAGAAAAAAAAAGGGGCATGTCAATACCATACCACAAAGCCAACCCTTGACATAGATGGGGGAATCTCTATCCAATCCTCCAATGGGTTTATCTGTACCATTGGTTTCTCAAAGCCATCCCTTGGTTATGATTTCTATCAATCCAAGAAATACCTTGATCATGAATCCCTTGTTTACATCTTTAGCACAAGGTAATCCTCAAGACATGGGACAAGGAAATATTTTTAACCAATGGACTTAAGGTCCTAGTGTGTCATTACCATCACAAAACCTAATGAAATCATCCTCATCTTTTCCCACAATTCCCGTTACCATGCAAAATCAAATGGGAACTCAACATTACATTCCTTCATCTTCATTTACCATCTCAAAAGGAATTTCAAACCAAGGGAAACCTGCTCCCTTCATCATCAATCTGCTATCTACTCAGAACATCAACACCCTCAATCTATCATAGATGTCCCAACCACCTGATCCTACCAACAAGATATCCAACAACAAGCAGCCTTGTTCCAACAACACTATCAACCAAAAAAACAAGCAACTTTAGCACAACAAGCAACCTTAGCCCAACAACAATATCAAGCACAACAAGAAGCCTTAACCCATCAACAAAAACAAGCCCAACAACAAGCCCTTATGGCACAACAACAACAAAAATCACAACAACAAGCTTTACTAGCTTAGTAGTATGCTCAACACCACCAACAACAACAACCAAGTTCCTTCTATAATCCTCAATAGAATATCGTCAATGAAAATGAATTAGGAACATACACATCAATACCGTAATCACCTTAGCAGAACATTACACCACCATACACCCCATACAACACCCTATCATATCAAAATCCTCCATATAACTCATGCTTGATTCCACCATATGTTCCTCCACCAAATATGGAGGATGATCTAGCATCACAACTTAAGGTGCTATCACAAGAATTGAAGGATCTTCAAATGGGAAATACAAAGAAGCCCCATACACAAAATCTATGTCCCTATCCATTTGATTGAAATATTGCAATGGTACCATTCCCTCTTGGCTTTGAAATCCAAAAATTCAATAAATACAAAGGGAGAGGAAGTCATGTCAATCATATCAAAGAATTCAATGTCATGTGTATGGAGGTGACTTACAATGATTCTTATCTAATGCGCCTCTTCCCACGAAGTTTAACGGGTCCTGCTATGGATTGGTTTTCTCATCTATCTCCTGGTATCAAAACTTCCCAAGAAACTACTAATAAATTCATCAATCATTTCTCCTTCAATCTTGACATGGGTGCCAGCCTAGAATAGTTGTATAATCTTAGACAAAACAAAGGAGAATCCTTCGCCAATTTCTTGCAACAATGGAGATAGAGAGCTAGTAAAAGAAAGTGGCCTCTTCCCGACGAACAACAAGTGGGAATCATCATAGCCAATCTAGACCTCAAGTTATCTTTTCACTTGAAAATGTAGTGCATCACATCATATGACGAGCTTGTCCCTAGAGCCCTTAACATTGAAAGAGCTCTAATCTCACAAGAAAACACTCAAGCTTCCAAGAGACCATCAACCAGTTCAAATGAGAAACCTCATGTCTAGGAAAAGAATAAAAACATAACAAACGACATTGTGGTAGGTGCTAAGGTTATACTAAGTGCTCCTAGGCCTAACAAAAATCAAGTTGCTAACATCCAACCATTTGTGCAACAAATAGTACCTCCTTAGAATAATAACATCAACAACACTAATATGCAACAAAGGCAAACTGATAATAGGAACAACTATCCTAAATGAAAGTACACACAACTATCGAAACCCATCAAAAAAATCATGAAGAAATTGGTAGAGTCAAATCTTATAACACTTCCCAACTTTGAAAACTACCAAGAACCGCAAGAGAAACCATCCTAGTATAATGAACATGATCTCTATGATTTTCACAAAATCAAAGGACACAAAATGACAAATTGCATGAAACTTAAAAAAATTATTCAAGATCTCATAGAAAATGATGCCATATCTGTTGAAGTACTAGCTGGAAATCAGGATCTTAAGATATACAAGAATCTTATGCCAGATCATAGCAACGCAAATAACAATGAAAAAGCTAAGGATTACACAAAAATCCAACATACCTATTCCAATGTAGTGGCTTCCTATGATAGCGTTATTACTGTTGTCACCATCAAAGGAGCAAGTGAGTAATGTGGAGTCACCACATGATGTGGAAAAATAACCATTCAAGGAGTTCCATCTCAATCTAGGACACAACCTACTCTGCCCACATCTAATCCTAGCAAATACAATCTTCTAGATCAACTTAAGTAGACCCCTGTATAGATATCTATCTTAGAACTCTTAAGGTTATGTCCCACACATAAGGAAATATTGGAGAAATCCTTGTTTGAGTCATCTATCCCCAAGAATATTGATACTGATCAGTTTCAAGATATGGTAGGCCACATCACCAACCATCTTCTTATCTTCTCTGAGCAAGACCTATCGTCACAACCATATCATAATCATGCTTTACACCTTGAGGTTTTCATTCATAAAAAACAAGGTCAAAAGGGTCTTGGTAGATGGAGGTGCTAGTTTAAACATTTTTACCCTTCAGTTGATCAAACATCTAGGCTATTCAGAAGATACTATTGAGAAAGCAAAGAGTACCACCATTAGGGCATATGATGACCAAGAACATGTATCACAAGGAATCATTGTACTTCCCATCCAAGTGGGACCTCTTATTGCAAAAACTAGATGCCAAGTGCTTGATCTTGATCTTCCCTATAATATTTTGCTTGGCTAACCATGGATCCATGCTCTAAAAGTTATAGCCTCGACATGTCATCAGTGTGTAAATTTTCCTTTCGAAGGAAGAGAAATCATTATCCATGGAGACCCTGAGCCTTTTTACTACTAAAAAAGTCTTGAAGCCAAGTTCAATAAGATCCCCCAAATACCTAAGAATGATGAAGGGCCTACACCATCAAGCTCATTTGTTGACCCAACATCCCTAGCCTCTACCTCACCAACAAAAATACCCATAGTGTAAAGTATACTCGACGTCAAAGCAGTGATCCAGGATGATGGTTGTGGGAAATATAGGCTATTGAAAGACACCTTTGTCTTAGGAAAGTTACCTATTTCTCGTCAATCTCATGGGAAACCCATATTTGGCACCAAAGAACCTGAAACAATCAAGATAGAAGCTACTACCTTCACCAAGTGGGTGGATTTGAATCAAGAAGATATCAATGAAGAAGACATCTCTAAACTCCTCTATCAGGATGAATGACTGGTTCCTATTCTTCCCATGGAAGATAACAACAAAGGATTGTAGCTCATGAAAAATTGGGGATATAACAAGAATGAAAAGATAGGACATAATTATAATGGTTTGCTAGAACCCATCATTCCTGAGAAACGATTAAAGAATCTTGGTCTAGGTTGTAATACTAGCAAGGTCACACTTATTGACAAAAGGTATTTCCGCTAAATGAGCTGAGGATTCCTCTTGGTCACCTACATCGTGTGATACAACCTTAGATGACTTTCCCCTTGATATTTCTGACCTATTTGAGAATAACACCCTCTTTATGATATCCATTAAATCCTTTGTCTCAAGCAACCGACTGACTGAAATACATCTAGTATACCTGCAACTCATCGACATGGACAAACAAGGACCACTGATTCTAGATTTATTTGAAAACGATGAAGAAATCTCATAATTCATGGGACTTTGTGATAAATTATCAGACACAGATCACAAAGCATGCTTTGGCATAGAAGTAGACATAGGGACATACTATGGGGAGACAATTGAATCCTTCAGTTGCAAAATTAATGAAATGCATCTAACATGAAGATCCTTGAGTGAAAACCACCTAGTGGCACTCTCTAATTATAGTAAAAACAAAGGATGCATCTGATGATGAAAACCTGTTTGAGGTGCCCAAGGATGAGGGATTCAATCTCCCCCTTAGTGCAATGCATCCAGAAAAGTCAGCAGTACTAGCAGAAAAGGCCACTCCAGTCAATGTGGGAACAAAAGAAGCACCTAAGATCACTTTATATGCCAAATCATTGTTGGATGAAGAACAAAAGAATCTTCTAGCATTCCTCAAAGTGCGAAGAGCCAAATTTGCATGGTCATACATAGATATGCCAAGCCTTGATCCTGAAGTGGTTGTGCATCACTTAGTAGTTTATCCTGAAGCCAAGCTAGTTAAGCAGAAATTAAGAAAGATGCATCCTCAGATAACACTCTTGGTCAAACTAGAGTTGCAAAAGCTTCTTGATGTTGGATTCATTCGGCCAATAGATTATTGTGAGTGGGTTTCAAACTTGGTACAAGTCTCAAAACCCACTGGGGGCATCAAAATCTGCACTGATTTCAGAGATCTAAACAAAGCATTCCCAAAGGATGATTTCCCTCTTTTGAACATTGATCTCATTGTGGACTTAATAGTAGGGCATGAAATGCTATCACTCATGGATGGTTTTTTAGGCTACAATCAAATAATAATTTCCAAGGAGGATCAACACAAAACTGCATTCACTTTTCCATGGGGAACCTATTGTTGGAATGTGATGCCATTCGGGTGAAAGAATGCAGGAGCAACATATCAAAGAGCAATGACCCTCATCTTTCACAATATGATCCAAAAACCAGTTGAAGATTATGTGTATGATATTTTGGATAAATCAAGGAAAATAAGTGAGCACATACAAGACTTAGGAGCCATATTTGACAAACTTGAAGAATACAAGGTATGACTAAATCCAAAGAAGTGTGTCTTTGGGGTCACATCAGGGAAACTCCTTGTCTGCATTATCTCACAAAGAGGGATAGAAATTGATCTAGAAAAGGTAAAATCCATCCTAGACATGGAACCACCACAAACACTAAAGCAGATGAGAGGATTACAAGGAAGATTGTAGTCTATCAGGAGATTCATAGCACAACTATTGGATAAAATCCACCACTTTTCACATCTTCTCCATAAAGGGATAACCTACAAGTGGGATGACAAGTGTGATAAAGCTTTCTAGCAGATCAAATATTATCTACTAACACCTCTAGTGCTCATGCCACCAATACCAAACAAACTTTTGATCCTGTATATCTTAGCAACATCAGTAGCACTATGAGCTCTTTTAGCACAACATGATGAAAATGGAAAGGAAAGGGCTATCTACTATATCAGTAGAACATTGGTGGGCTATGAGATGAACTCTTCACCCATTGAGAAAGCATGCCTAGTCATTTTATTTTCTTCACAAAAGTTCAGACACTACATGTTGTCACATTAAATCAAGCTCATTGCAAAAATCAATCCATTCAAATACCTGTTATCCAAAGCAACTCTCACAGGACGAATGGAAAAATGGGTGATGATCCTAACAAAATTTGACATAGAGTATGTAGAGTGTAGGGAAAACAAATGACAAGTAATCACAAATCAACTAGCAGAAGCACCCATCTATGCTGAGAACCCCTTAGTATCTGAGTTCCCTAATGAATCTGTGTTCCTTATCAATCTCACAACTCAATGGAAGATGTACTTTGATGGATCGTTCACCCAACATGGATTTGGAGTAGGTATTATTTTTATCACCGCTCAAGGTGATTGCATCCCAAAGTCCTACAGTCTACCATTCCCTTGCACTAACAACATTTCTTAGTATGAAGCCCTACTCACAAGTCTAAGGATAGTAGTTCAGTGGAAAATTCAAGAAATGAAAGTCTATGGAGACTCCCAGTTGGTTATCAACCAAGTTAATGACGACTATCAAACTAAAGATGACAAGCTCACTCCTTACAAGAAGATGGTGGAGAATTTCAAAGACATTTTTATAGACAACTTTTGAACAGATTCCTCACCTAAACAATAGAGCAATAGACACAATGGAAATAATCAGATCATTACTAGACATGTTGAACAATGTCTTACAATGTGAATTCTTGGTAGAAAAAATTATTGTACCAACTTTCAAAATCCCTGAATCTGAATTCGTGTGTCATTGTTGGTCATGGATCCCCATGGTATCATGACATATTTACTTACCTAAACAAAGGAACCCACCCATCTGATATCACCTCAAACCTTAAAAAGACCTTTGTTAAAAAGGCATCCTGATTCGTGATCCTAGGTGATACCCTTTACCAACGAAGCATCGAAGGGACATTACTACGATGTATTAACCAAGAGGAAGCCTTAACTACTTTAATGAAAGTACACAGTGGCATATGTGGGTCCCATTCTAGCGGTATGACATTAGCTAAGAAACTATTGAGGACGGGGTACTATTGGCCAACCATGGAAAAGGAAGCTCATCAATATGTGCAGAAGCATGTCCAATGCCAACAACATGGAGATCTTATTCATGCTCTAGCTCAAGTGTTGCAACCCATGATCACACCATGGCCTTTTTCACAATGGGGGCTTGACCTCATAAGAAAAATCACTCCAAACTCATCCAACGACCAAAAGTTTATCATAACTACCATTGAGTACTTTACCAATTGGGTTGAAGTCATTCCTATGACCTACATAATGGGGAAACAAATAGCAAAGTTTATCCTAAATTACCTTATCTACCATTATGGTGTCCCACAAACCCTAATCTCAGACAATGGGACACCCTTTAAGAATCAGGATGTGAAAGAGTTGTACCAAAAATTCAATATCCAACACCGATTCTCCACCCCGTATTATCCCCAAGGAAATGGCCAAGCTGAGGCTACAAATAAAACTATCTTGAAAATCCTAAAAAAAAGTCAATGAAGCTAGTCGTGACTAACATCTATAACTAAATCCTGCTCTTTGGGCTTATCGAACCAGTATCCGCACGCCAATTGGTACAACCCCTTTCTCCCTGATCTATGGATAAAAATCCATATTTCCTATTGAGGTTGAGCTCCCATCATTACAAGTGTCATTACAAAGCATGATAACTGAGGATGAATATAGAGTGTCTCGACTGAATGAGCTAGAATTCCTAGATGAGTGTCACCTTGATGCCATCAATCATTTGCAAGTATATCAAAACTAACTGAAATGGAGCTATAACAAGAGGATCAAATGTTTGTATTTCCAAGTAGGGGATCTTGTCCTAAAATAGAATTAGAAGAACCTTATAGATCAAGACAACAAAGGAAAGTTTGAACCTAACTGGTTGGGTCCCTTCATCATCACAACTAGCTATGGATCGGGAGCATAACAATTGTCAACACCTGAAGGTGAACCCTTGTAGGATCCAACTAATAGCTTGCATCTCAAAAAAATTTATGCCTAATATTGAAGGTTGTAAAATCAAAAAATACAAAAAATAATCAAAATCCAAAAAAATGAGAAAAAGGATTGAAAAAAGTAAAGAGAAAAATAATCGTCCTCTAGTGAAAACCACTTCGGTGGTGCTTTGGGAAAGTACCTTGGTGAAATCCTGGAAAATAGGCATCTTGCATAAATAAATCACCTCCATCTATTCTTTGGCTCTTTTTTCCTATCATTCTTTGAACCAACATTCATCGATCGCTTGTCCTCATCCTTATCATAGCTTGACACTGTGAAGTATCACAATCCCTGTAGTACTACTTGGCTTATTCCAAAGGTCAACCTATCCTTCCTTTATCGAAGTAGTCTAACATATCATGCTAGGGGCACTTTGTTCTAGATTGTATCGGGTTTTTGTATATCTTGAGGTCATCGGAAATCTTATCTCAGAAAACACCAAAAACATTCATAAAATATTATCAAAAAATACCAAAAACATTTGTAAAACAATCATCAGAAAAATACAAAAACATTTGCAAAATCTTGTACAACTAAAATCCAAAAACATTCAAAATATTGTAAAGTCAATATACAAAACATCCAAAAGACATCAAAATCCCTAAAAAGGTGAAAAATTGAAAATCCAAAAAAAAATCTCTCCCCTTGTTGAACTACATTTCCTCTAAGCTTGAACATATGAAAGGCCATCATTAATGTGCCCCCGAGACACCCTAGGTTAGTCCTTTAGGAGTCTATCATAATAAACTAGATTTTCCATCATTGTTCATATCTAATCTTGTAAATGGGTCAAGTCGGTCGAACTACATGGTCTCTGCATGTATAACATAGGCAAGGCTTATCTTTGATTAGCTCCTGAGGCCCCTAGGATAGGTCTTTTAGGTTAGGTTCTTGGTCAGAACTCTCAAAAATCCCTAAACATCCATATAATATCTTAGAAAATACAAAAACATCCAAATAAACTCTCGAAAATCCCTAAAAAACCATATAATATCTCTCAAAAATCCCTAAACATCCATATAATATCTCTCAAAAATCCCAAAACATCCAAATATTTCAGAAAATCCTTAAACATCTGAACAATTGAAAAATCCAAAAACATCCAAATATCTCAGAAAAATACAAAAACATTGGAAAATTGAAAATCCTAAGCATCCACATAAACTTTCAAAAAGACCAAAAACAACCTCAAAACATTTCAAAATACCAAAAACATTGAAATATTCCTAGAAAATCCAAAACCATCCACCCCATCTCGCTTTCACTCGCAATAAAATTTCACCCATAATAAATTGATTGTCACCCTCACCGTTTGGAAAAAGAAGTAGAAAGCAAACATAGAAAGTCATAAAGTATGAACCTAAAATTCAAAATCTAAAGTCTAAATCATAGGTAAATGTGTTAGTGAAGTTTGTATTAATGGCTCATCTTAGCATCATCATCCTAACATCAAACAACCTCTTATCAACATGTCCTAGGATGTATCCTTCTTGCGATGGACATCAATATCAAATATCACCTTAGCTAAACTTAAACTAGGCAAGAGATATAAATAGCACTGACTATTTGCTTTGATCTTTTCTTATGATTTATCTTAATGAACCATTATGAGGACCTCTCGATGATATCTATCAAAATGATTTAGAGAGAAAGAAATGGGTCATCGATCATTATCTTTTCATTTGTTGTGCTTGTGGATACTCTTGTAAAATAATCTTGGCGCATACTTGCTTAGTTGTGTGTAGGAAGTTCATTTAGGGTATGTTGTTGAATATTGCATATGCTTTGGTCCAATATATTTTGAGCTTCTATCTTGCATTAAAATGACATTTCCATATGTCAAGGTGTGAACAAGAACTATCCTATCTGTCTGTCAAGTCAAATTCCATTACACTAGATACAACGTTGTCCTAGTTATCAATACCTTGATGCATCATGTCTATGTGTTATATCAAACAATAAGGAATGATAGAAAATCCCAATCCTGAAGTGTGAGCATCTCATCATCCTACATTTCATCCTCATTTTGCATTGTCTTGTCACCATCTCTAATAAAGCCTCGATGGATCATGGACTTGTTGGATCTTTTGAAGCAATCATCGAAATCAATGGTCATTCATTCTATATTATTCTATATTCTCTCTGCACTAATCTGGTATCACAACAGTCAACAAAAACATCATCAATGCATCCATCCTGCATCCACAAACCATCAACATACATGCATCTCATAATCTTAGCATAATCATAAAACATCCATCAGCGTAATCATTACATATCACATCATACATTCTGCATTCTCATTTGAGTTGTGATGAATAATATAGATTTTTTATTCTAAGCATCTTAAATCATTGCATATCATAAGCATTTACATCCATACATCCACATGCATACATCGTCATCTTAATTTTTTATTAAAAATATACAAAAATAAATGCATCCACATCATTTGCATCCATAACATTTGCATATCATAATCATCCATCCATAAAATATTGTGAAAAGATACTGAAAAAGAATACAACATTGCATCCATATCATATCCATCCATACATGAAATACAATGGACACATCACGTCATGAATCATCCATATCCATATAATATATATATCAAAAAATGAATGTCATGGTACAAAATCTAGATTAGTGTATGTATAATGATCATAAGTACAATATCCATGAGGCTATCAAAAAGGAGCCCATGAATGTATATCTATGATAAAGAATGGGGCAACAAAATAAAAAAGTGTCTGCACATTGAAGGCTAGCCTTGATGGTTGCTACCCTCTCTAGCCTGCCTCTCAGGCTGATCCTCTACTCACGGCTATGCATCACTGCGCTATAAAAAATTAGGCTGTCTTAGTGCCACTGGTACATCTCGATGGTAATGCTTCCTATAACACGTGGCCTCTATAGCAACCTCTCTATACAACCTCGCCGAAACAATCCAACCATGAGTAGCCACCATCATAGCCTCAATTTTCTAGCACCAAGAAACCTCCTGGTATCTCTCTCTAGTCATGACCTGTACCCACTATAATTCCTAATCTCTCTCAATCATGAGGGAAATAACCTACTGTTGTGCCTAGTCTCGCTGAGTAGTAATACCCAAAATCTACTGGCGGGCCTGATCCCGCTCACTAGTCAATGTCTGCACCTGTTGAATTTGTGCATCTCTGGCATCTGGTGGTGGCGGTGGTGGTGATGCTTATTGTTGTGGTCCCTGCTATCCACCCTGCTACTATGGTCCCTGTTGTACCACTGGAGGCTGTTGTACTACTGACGGAGCCCTCAGAACCTAACCATCCTAGCCACTCTGTCCTCTGCCTCTTGCCCCCTACCTCTAGGTCTCCCTCGAGGAGGAGTACCCATTGGATCCTTGGGGAAACTTTTAACCTTTATCGAGAAATCAACCCAAAATTCATAATTTTTCCTGATTTCTCGAGGGGGTAGGGAATTAGCTTTATCCTTCTGCTGGGGCATCTAAAAAATTAGAAATTTTTTATTTTTTGATTTAAGCAGTAACTTTAATCCAAAAAAATATATTCTTTGACTTGAAACAACATGTACCTCGCTTGAAAGAGGGGAAAAATGTAGACACAAAAAAATGTCCTTTCTTCTTTAACCCATCCTCTTTTTGCTTCATTAATTAAATTAACCTAGCTAATTTAATTAATTGCATCATTTTCATCTATTAGCCTAATTAATTTAATTAGGTTAATTCATCCCCCTTCACGCTAACATTTCATCCTATTAAATTAAATACATCAAAATATTTAATTTAATCTCCTAAGTAATCTTATTTAATTAAATAACCCTAAGTTATTTAATTAAATACCATTTCATCTCTCCCCTATTTATTAGATTATTTAATTTAATAAATATCACTTTATTCCTCCAAATCCCCTAATTTCATGATTAAACCTTATTTAATTAGCAATTAAACTAACTTTCCTCTAAGAAGGGAATATTCCCATGGAATATTCCTTATCCCCTTTTTGCACAATTAAGAATTTCTTTTAATTTGCAAAATGCCTTTTATCCTCACCCAAATGAATATTCCAAAAGAATATTCTTATTCTTCCATCATTTTGTAGAAGGGATATTTTCACTTAGCTTCTTAAGCAAGTTTTAACCCTCAACCTTTTGAACAAGTCACCTTTGACTTGTGTGAGCAGGTCAAAAGTGTGTTTGTTTGAAACAAGTGTGAGACGTTGATTAAAATCCCATCATGCATTCTCATCTGTTGATGAGAATCCATGCTCCATGCCTCTCATCTCCTTCATCTTTGACCGTTGATTAATATTTTCAATCTCAACCCTCCATTTCTGATTTTCTCTCCTATAAATAGGAAACTATTTGGAGACAAATGGATCCATCTTTTTTAGAGAAAACTTATTTTGTTGAATATCATTGATCTTTCAATTGAAAACTCATACTGTTGAATTCACTTGCACTTACACTCATCTTTTACTCACTTTTAGCTTGTTTTAGTTTATTTCTAATTGCATAGTAGCTTAGAGCATCCATTAATGGCTTCCATGCATCCATATTAGTTTGTATATAAATTAGGGTTTTCATCTTTTAGCTTAGAATTAGCTTAGATTAGCTTAGCAATTTCATAATTAGTTCATTTTTAGCATAAAAACATGATAACTTGGCTTGCATCATGTTTAAATTAGCATAAACTAGGTTTTCATACGTCAATCATAATGGTTTCATCGATTCTCTTCCATAGAATCGACTAAAATAGACTCACTAATCACGGGATTGGGAAAGGGTCATCATTTCATAACAACATGACACCAATTCCAAAACAAGATAAGTTTCAAATGGGTTAGAGTAGGAATTTAACTATTTTTGTGTAGTTTGTAACTTTCAGTTTCAATTAAATGCTTAGTTTAATTTTCTAATTTGAATGATATTGTTTGTATGATGTAGGTTTATTTGGGTAAATTATGCTTCAATCCATCATGGATTAAGTGTAACCGACCCTCATCGACATTCCCTTGTCTCACAGTATCAAAAAAAATGTTGTTTGTAGCAAAACAATGTTGTTTGTATCAAAAAAATACTATTTGTAGCAAAACAATGTTGTTTGTATCATACTTTTCGTAGCAAAACAATGCTATTTGTATTAAAAAAAATATTGTTCATAGAAAAAAAAATTGTTTGTATCAAAAAATAACTATTTGTAGTAAAACAATGTTGTTTGTAAAAGTTTACAAAATATTGTGTCAATATGTCCCATTAACAGTTTCAAGTTATTTGGTTTATCATGTGAACAATCAATGTTCTGTCATTCTAGATATGCAATTAATTAAATAATACTAGTGTCATTTTTGTGCAAACAAGAGAGTTGAATGACATGATTGTCATTTCCAATCACATATAAGTTGGAACAGTTATATTACTATTTTGGGTTAGAAGAGACCCGAGTTTTTAAGGGTGATTGTTATGGATTTAAATTCAAGCTACTATCATTCTAAGAATGACTAATAGTCAAGCGAAAGTTTGGTTTTATTACCAACATTATCATTGGTCGAACCCTGAAGAAAGGACGATTATCGGTTTACGAATTTTGACATCTGGTTGATGAAACATACTCATAGTAATCCTTCTATGTATAATATGTACATACAATCAAACTGGTGAAATCAACATATGTGAGCATCGCATGTATGCAAGGAAAATGGGGATCATTCTATTGAACAATTAAATTCATGTACAAATGGTATACTACGATCGATCTTAAGGATTGGTACCCACATAATAGAATGGAAAGATGTATTTTTTCCTCCATCGTTCGAGGAGAATGAGGTAACATGCTTAATTAGCAACGACATATAAATTTATGTACATTGTTCTATGAAAAATATTGGCAGCCTTCACACCCATTTTAGGCGACATAGTTGTTCAACCTAGTCAATAGGAAGAACCACAATAAATAAAGAAATATAACAACAAAGATACAATTGTTTTCCCTTAAGGGAAATGATGACGATTTCAAAATCATTTAATACCAAACAATAGTTCTGGTTATCGAAAATCATCCAATTAACCATGAAATGGTTAATAACTTACATGCATAACATATCAACTTGAGGTGATAACAATAATTCATACAACACATAACTGGATTTGGATTTCATGTTGATAGAAGAAAATGCAAAGTTATGGTGCATGCACAGGTTGGCTAATGAGGCCTTTGCAACATAAATCAAGAAATAATCGATTCTAAATCAAAATCCCTGGTACTAAATAAAATGTGGCTTGTAGTAAATGGGCATCTTATGTTTTTCCAACAAGCTTGAATGAAATCAACATAAAGGGAGGAAAATCAAGGTTTTTGAATAGCTTGCACTGAAAAATCATTCATAATCAACAACAAAACAACAATTTTTACCTCTGTTCGTGGCTTTTCTTGGCTCTTTCCTAATTTTCCCCAATGATTCAATGCATTGGCTTTCCTTTTTTCTTGATTTTATGTTTCCACACTCGACCCCTACTGATTTCTTTCCCAATATTCTTGTGTTACCAAAATGGAATATGCATGTTTCCCTTACCTGTTCGCAACATCATGGGGCCGTTTCATTCATAATTGACATTAATTTGGCCACCCCACTATTCAAATTTGAATATCTTTCCTTAATTCGAATGCAGGCCATGACTTCATAAGGTCTTCCTCATGATATTATTTGAATTCAATCAATATGATTGTGATAATTTCTATTCCATATTCAATTTTTATAAGGAATATGTATATATGTATATATTTATATATATGTGTGCATATATATGTATATGCATGTATTTATACATACATACATACATACATATATATATGTATGTATGTATAAATACATATATATGCACACATATATATAAATATATACATATTCCTTATAAAATATGCACGGACACACACATATATATATTTATGTATATACATATATTTATTGATCTCTATTTTACTTTTATAATAGTATAGTAATCAATCATTTTCGAGCAAAGAATAAACCTTTACTTTATTCGAATAATTATTTTCAAAAGAAGTAATTTTCTTGTCCTTCAAGCATGCCTATTTTTAAAAAAAAAATTACATACAAGTGTGTTCAATCCTTGGGAGCTATGGATTTTATTTCTCCCAAATTCAACTCATTACACCCACATTATCCTTCTTACATATTTTTTCCATTTTATCCTTCCAATATTTATCCCCATCCATCCTTATTTAGGCTTGTTTTCTCTTTACCATTTCCACTATTCATTTTGGTTTAGCATCTATGCTTTGAATAGGTTTAATTTTGTAGTGTAGATATTATTTTTAGATTATATGTAATTTTTTGGTAGAACGATTTAATCTTTAAATCCCACAAGGAGAATAACTAAGGTGATTTCTCCCTAACCATTTTTTTAGGTTCCCTTCTATAGATTTTACATTTATAGGAAATTTACAAAAGAATCTCATAGGATGCTAATAGAAAAGCATAATATAAATTTCTTAATGAAGATGTATGTAAAATTTCAACCATTTATAATACTAGGAATAAGTATTTGGGATGAGAATTAGGAGAGGAACAAGTCACCCCTCAGGGCGTTAGACATTTGGAAAATTATTTCTTGCAGCTCAAAATTAGATTTGATTGCTTTGACATCCTCAAACTGGTGGTTGGTCCCAAATATACATCCACTACATTGTTAATATATTTATCATGTACCTTGCATTGACTACCCTTTCACCTTTTGATTTATAGGGGAGGAGATTCTCTCAAGAGTCTAAGGAACCTGCTCTAATTAGTTTTCCCTACATATTTGGCTCAACCATCAAGAGACTAATCACTAGAATAAAAATATATAAATGTATATCTTGATTGAAATTCCCTCAAATATCAAATTGGAATAGATATAAAGATAGATGATTTGGGCCCCATATAGATATAATAGGTTTGACTTAAATATGGGTCATAATCCCATAATAATTTTAATTTTAGCTATATGAATTATATAAAAAGGTATGAATGGATATACACTTGGAGAAGGAGCACATTCCCTCATTTTATGGACCTTAGAGGTTGTGCATATATATCCATCAAGAAATATAGATTAGAGATTATTCATCTCCTATTATACATCACATATAGTGTCAAAAGTTACTTATCCAAGTCTTGGGACTCCACTTTTCTCTAATACTAAGTAGCTATCTAGGCTGCTAAGAGAGGACCACACTACCCCCTTGGTAGTTAACACACCTAGTGGATAATTCATCTACTAAGATTATTGTAGGATATTCTAGACACCTTCTTTACTTGTTCTAGATCCCTTTTAAAAATTGTCATTCCTTTGTCTAGATATATTTATATAATATTTTCCCATGTCTTCTATTCACATTTGTAAAAGTATATGTGTTAGTTTCTATTTTGTTGAAATTTAATCCTAGGTCATGCTATTAGGTGAATAGTGTTATTTTTTTTTTATAGTATTTTAATTGTATTTAAACTGAATAACAAACTTTAAAAGGAATAATCTTAAATATCATATTTATTTTTTCTCTTTGGTGAATCCAATAATTTCTTATCAATTCTCTTTTTCATTTGGATGACTTAGAGTCATTTGATCTTAGTTGTGTTTCTAGTAGCAATAAATTCTCTGACTTTATTTTTTCTAGTACCCCACACACACTTTTTATAGAGTGGAGCCTTATCTTAATAGGACTTTGCCCCATAATAGTACCCATTTAAACCTATTTATTGATGTGGTTTATATACACACACAACCTATGTAAAATATACAAATGAAATATTATCTCTCTTGATAGAATTTAAATTCTAAGAAAAAAATATTATTCTAAGGATTCAATAGTCAGTGTTATGCCTTGCATAACCACCCCATTTTCTTTTTGGTCAAAATGGGCCTCATTTTTTTTCCTTTGGTGTTTTTGTTTTGGCTTTGGGAGTTGTCTTTTTCCTTCTAATTCTTATTTTCTCTTGTTTTTTTGGGGTCAAGTTTCAAACTGGAATTGTCACCTTACACCTTTAGAAGTTCGAGTTCTCATTTCCATCTTGATTCCCATCCCTGCATTTCTTCCTTGTGTTCTTTTTTTTTTTTCAGATTCGGGTTTCAGAAAGGAACATGAACTTTGCACTTGGCAAAGGTTCAATTTCCTTGTTCCATCCCTATTCTGATCTCTGCTTGTTCGTTGTCTTTCTATTTGTTAGAATTGGGTTTCATAATGGAACCGACACTTAGAACCTTTTCAAGGTTCAAGTTCCAATTTTCATCCTGACTTTGATTTTCGATTCTTTATTTTCCTTGTCTATTTTGAAATCAGGTATTGGATTAGAATCAAAACCAAGAACCTTTCCAAGTGTTGGGTTCAGGTTTTGGAACTATATCAGAACCTTGCACTTGTTAAAGGTTCTTGTGTCAAGTTCCTTCCTGATCTCGAATTTTGACCTACCTTATGGTTTTTTGATGGATCATTAATGATTTCCACCCTGATCCTAAGGCCTAACCTACTTCACATTAATGGTCATTGTTTCACATGAGCAAACCAGTTTATATTACTCTACCTCTCAGTTTGGGTTTGCTGATTTTCAATAGGGCATCGTTCATTTTGGCATCGTGATTTTTGAGGCAGGGTATTTCCCTTCTTCATTCTTTCTCATTTTATTATTTCTTACTTGTTTCCTTTTTTTTATTTCTTGTTCATTCGCATGTTTTTCTTCCTATTTATCATTGCTAGTTTTTTGTTCTTCTTTTGACTGTTTGGCTGGTTTGTGTCTTTCCTTTTTGAGTTTTTGTTTTTGGTTGCATCTCATTTTTCACGCACAAGTTTCTTTGTCCCTGTTGAAACCCTAATTTTCTAGGGTTTCCATACTGTCGACCTTTACTAATTTAGGTTGGAATCCTAGGTTTCCTGCATCTGATCCCTAAAACTAGAAAATTTGATTAAGTCTTTGGTCAATCTATTAGTAGGGTTGAAATATCTAAAGCAATCCTGATCTTGATCCTGAAGGATGTGTTGTTAAATATTAGAAAAAAAATTATCACCTGCATGCTCGATCACGTTCTGATTCCAATCATCACACATGTTGCAGGATCAGGTTTCAACACAGACCTTAATTATGCACCCCAACATATTTCAAGTTCTTGACACCGTTCTGACTCTGACTTGTAACCTTTGGTCAGGATCGGACATCAGAATAGAACCCAACCTTGACTAAATTTATTAATTTTGTGTCAAGTTCCAACCTGATCCTGACCTTTGACTCTTAGTTAGAGATCAAAATTAAAATGAAACCTTAACCTCTTACCTCGAGTAGGGTTCCAATACAGACTGTTGTCTAGATTTTGAATTTCGAACACCCTTTGGGATTGAACCTTGGAAAAGAACTAGACCCTCGAACCCACACTGAGTTTTGTTGTAAAGTTCTATCTTGATTTTTACTTTCAACCTCTAGTCGGGATTAGACTTTGGAGCGAAGCTAGAACCCATTCACTTTTCAAAGTTCCAATTCCAAGTGACATCTCAATCCTAATTTTTGATACACTATTTTAAGGGTCCGATGCTGAATGATATCTTGAATCAGACTTGATACCTCTTTTTTCAAAGTCTAAGTGCTAACCTTCAACCCGATTTCGATGTCCAATAGTATGGTAAGGGGGTTTTGTAAGGGTTATGTTCTAGGTGCTATCCAGATCCTGACCCTCAAAAATAACAAAAATATAATGAGCATGAATATGATTTTGAGAATATTGGGTTTTGATATGGAATGTATATAATGCATAACTCTTTGCAGTGTTCCCTTCTACCTAATGAATGTCATAGTTGTAGGTCTATTAAATTTATGATTCAGAAGAGGATACTGGTGCTGAAGGGGTACACGAAGTACAAGAGGTGCAAAGGGGACAAAAGTCAAAGAGATTGAAGCTAGAACAACTATCCCTGATAATGAAGTATAAGTTTCAAGAGAATCTGGTGCTATCAAATTTCTAGTTAGAGGTGATGAAGATTACTAATACATTGGTAGGACACATTGACCTTGAACAGTTTGTCAAAGAAACCTTCTCAGAAGATGGTAGTCCAAGGGCCAAGAAGATTGCTAGTTTAGGATTGGCACATGTAGCTTCATTCCCCGTAGTTGTGCAATGTCCAAAATTTATACTAGTTGTTGCTCATGCCTACAACCTGGTCTAGAGGAACTGTATTGATGCTTGGGGGACAAAAAAAAATGATTTGACACCCGAAATGATAAGATATTTCTTTGACTTACCTCCCCATCCTAACCTCAAAATAATGACAGAAGCAGAGTCATTGCAACAGTATGAGATATATGTGGAGGGTAATCTAAGATATATAAATAAGAGGTGGTTGAAGATAGAGAAGAAGTAAATAAAGAAACTACCCCCAAAGCCTAAAAGGTCTATCTTCTATGCAGTGGTAGGGGAGGTTATTATGCTATTGTCTAGGGCATTTGGGAAAGAAGACTCACATTCAAGAACTAGATGTTCTCCTTTATTCAAATTGTGCTTGATGGAAAATAGTATTTAAAATAGGAACAAATGGTGTCCAATGCTATTCACAATCAGCTCACTAAGTTGAAGGACACCAAGACATTCTATATGAGTTCCTATGTAATATATTGTGCTACAAGAATGGGAAAATTTCTAGGGCTAAACACATAAGGAGTTCTTGGAGAAGTAGCTAGAGACAATAGTGTCTAGAAATAATATGATAAATTGGAACTTAAGAAGGAATAAAAACCTTTCAAGAGAGTAAACAATGCCTTCTTATATGTGGTTATCAATTGGTTAATGGGATATGTTGGATTCAAACTGACTAAAAAATCCATGGATTTTATTGAAGAATAGGGGAGTTGGTTCATTCAATACCCCAAAACCAATTACATTAGATTATTTGAATTTGAAAAGGCTCCATTCAAACTACCAAGGTGTTGTAGAGATAAGATGATTTTAATGGAGTTATCACAAAAGGTAGTAGAGGTAAATGCTAAGTTTTCATAAAAAACACAAGGTAGGGTGTCATTCTTTTCCTATGGAATTAGGATTTTACTCATGTCAATCAACAGTGGCAGTGAAGGCTACAACAAAAGAATTCCAGGTCTGCAACTTGAAATTTTATGAGGAAAGGAAGAAATTTGACCCAAAGGGGAAGATGAATGAGATTTATGCATCTTTGTTTCCCTATCATGAACATCATCTTGAAGACTTTTGGGCTAACTTGTAGGATCAATTTGAAGTCAAGAAAAAAGGATATGAAAGGTTGATTGTTCCCAAAATGAGGGACTTTAACATCAAAGAAGATACACCTGAAGGGTTGTCAAATGATGGTGTCCTCCTTGATCCTCAGTATGAGGTAGATCAAATTGCAACCAAGGAATTGGATCCCATCAATTGGATTGAGAAAGAATAATTTTACATAAATAAGATTTCAGAGATGGTCATTGATCAGAGCCTAAAATGGATCGACATACGCCTCGACTATCCCCAGAGAAGAGTCACAAGGAAAAGGAAGGATTCACAAGTTGAATCATCCTCAGTTGCTAAGACACAGAAATAAAAGAGGACTAAGAAGTAGTCTTCACAAGAAGAAGAAGAAGTTACAATGAAGAAGGTTACAAAAGGATTAAAGCAGGCTAAAGTTACCTATGAAACTACTATTGCTGGGGTTGTTTCAGGTCTTGGTGTTGAACCCCTTTCCACTGTATACCTAGAAATGAAGACTTCTCAACAAGGTCCTTCTATTGCTCCTCCACAAATTGAGGGAACCCCTTCTACTACACCAACCACTGTAGGAACAACAACTAAAGAAGGGGAAGAGCCTCCAGTTATAAATATCACACAATCCCCCCTCTCATCTAATTTTGAAGAGACTCCCCTTTGGGAGGACTTACCTAAAGAAGAGGAAGGAGATGAAGAAGACTTTGAAGAAGAGGATGTAGATGTGGGAGGAGGAAACCTTTGGAACGAAGAAGAGATGAGACATGTCCTAATAGTAGAGGAGCATTAGGAGATATTGGAGGGTGCTTAGAAGCAGACTGGTGAGGAATTGGCTCATGAAGAGGAAGAAGAGCAAAGGAAAAGGGATGAAGAAGAAGCTCAACATAAAGAAATGGAGCTTAAAAAGATTGATTACATTAAAGCAAAGAATTCCAAGAGGGAAAAACAAGAATTTGAAAAGGAGAAAGTTGATAAAGAAAATCTTGAGCAACAAAAAGCTCCATATTTTTCAGAAGTTGGAGCAATTTCTACACCTCTATCACCTTTGATGCCAACACCTCCAAGTGCTTAGAAAATGGCAATGTCACCAAGTACCCCCACATGGCTGAAGTTAAATTTGGAAAAGAGGTAATAGGTTCAAGCTCAACCAGTTAGCTGGGATGAAATGATCAAGGAGGTTGACAAGGTAAAGCCTGAGAAAAAGCTGAGAGCCATACATTCAACTAGGATGACTGCTGAGGGGGATTTAATTGTAGAGGTTGCAACCCTGATTGATGATAAAGATGATAGGGAACTACAAGCTTCTTATTACTAGATAAGCAACATAGTTAATCTAAGAAAACAAACTTGTAATCAACAGATGTCATTGCTATATTTGGCAGCTACTTCAGCCAAGTCCCAGATGGAAAAAGATAAGCAGGTAAAAGATGAGCTAAAAGCACAACTTGGACAAATGAAGAATTTTTTGAAAGAGCTCACCTCACCAGGCCTAGAGCAGCCTATGTCTTCAGAGGTACCTGTGCTCATGAGTCGCAAGGAAGTAGATGTTGGTAAGTGGCAACTGATCATGCAAATACTGTACACTCGTAACAAGAAATGGGGTTTGGGGCATCACCTCTAATCTTTTTTCCCATTGAAACTTTAAGGATTTTTCCATTGAAATGTCAAGGTTTTCACATTAACATGCCAAATGAAAAAAGACCTTGTAAAACCCTAATTCTAGAAGGTTCCAAAAATATTGATATAAGCGGCTTGGATGTATGTTGCAGCATGGTGTTTGCGAGATTGTAATATTTTTTGAACTGGATAATAAAATCATTGGGTGGATGAGTTTCTATGGATGTAGCCCATATTGGGTAAACCGCGTTAAATTTTGTGTTGATCTCTTTTGTGTTATTCTTCATTGTTATTTTTAGGTTATTTAATATGCATATAATTGTTAATGTTTATTGCTCCAATTTGCCCAAACCCTAACAATTGTTTTTGATAAAGGGGAAAACAGGTTTTGAATGGACCCGAAACCATGTACAAAAGGTTTTGAATGGACCTGAAACCATCAGGTTTTGAAGGGACCCGAAACCCAGACAAGGAAGATTAGGCTACCTGGAGAATAGTCAATAAAGCCCAGTAGCAAAACAAAGACAAACCAGCAGCCAAACCTAGCTGCCCAACCCAGAACCCTAACAATTGTTATAAGAGTTATGTGTATTTCAATCAATTGGTAGGAAATCTCTATATTTGATTGGGAGCAATGGAAGAAGGAAAATTCAAGGTTGATAAATTCAACGGACAAAATTATCAATTATGGAAGATATAGATGGAATATTATTTGTATCAAAAGGATCTATGGCGACCATTGCAAGAAAAAACAAAGAAAGAAGTTGTGATGTCTGATGAAGAATGGGAGATTATGGATATAAAGGAACTAGGAATCATTCAGTTGTGCCTAGCACCGTCTGTGGAATTTAATATAATAGAAGCAAAGACAATAGAGGATCCGATGAAAGCTTTGGCTAAATTGTATGAAAACCTCAGCCTCAAATAAGGTATTTCTCATGAAGAATTTGTTTAATCTGAAAATGATTGAAGGTGGATTTGTGATAGATCATTTAAATGAGTTCAATATGATTACCAATTAGTTAACTTCTATAAAATTGAATTTTGATGAAGATGTGAGGGCTCTCTTGGTTTTATGTTCTTTGCCAGAAAATTGGAATAGTTTGGTAATGGATGTAAGTAACTCTGTCTCTGGTTCAAATACATTGAAATTTGATGATGTTGTTGGTGTTATCCTTAGTGAGGAAATATGACAGAAAAACATAGGTGAGAGTTCAACATCAGGTAATGATTTGACTGTAGAGAATAGGGGAAGAAAAAAGGAGAGAGGAAAAATCCCAACAAATCATGGGAAGTCACAAGGGAAGTCGAAGAAAGGCATATCTAAATCTATAGGAAGAATGGATTGCTGGGACTATGGAAACCCAGGACACTTGAAGAAGGATTGTTGGTCTTGAAAGGGAAAACAAGGAGACAAATAACATGATGAAAATAAGGAAGCTAATGTTGTAAGTGATAAAATACATGATGCTTTAATTATGTGTTTAGATAATGCTAATGATTCATGGGTAATAGATTCAGGGGCTTCATTTCATGCCACACCCCATAGGAAATATTTTGTAGTTTATGTTCAAGGTGATTTTGGATAGGTATATTTGGGTGATGATGAACCCTATCAGATTGTTGGAAAAGGAAAGATAAAAATCAAGTTGCAGAATGGAAATGAATGGTTGCTACAGGAGGTAAGGCATGTTCCAGATTTGAGAAGGAATTTAATTTTTGCAGGACAAATAGGTAGTGAAGGTTGCATAGTTACCTTTTCAGACAAATTTTGGAAGGTCACTAAAGGTGCATTAGTATTAGTTAAAGGTGAAAAGGTAGGTACATTGTATTTGTGTACTGGTAATACTTATTCTACCTTAGCTACTATAGAAGCAATTGCTACTAAGACAGTTATAGCACTTGCTACAAGGAAAAACATAGAATTAAGGCATCATAGACTTGGGAACATGAGTGAGAAAGGGATGAAGATCCTTCACTCTAGAAAATTGCTACCAGGTTTAAAGAAGATTGACTTGGAGTTCTGGGAAAATTGTGTTTATGGAAAATAGAAAAGAGTTCGATTTCTCAAAGTCGGGAAAGCGAAGAAGAGTGAGAAATTAGAGATTGTGCATTCAGATGTATGGGGACCAACTCAGGTATCTTCTCTTGGTGGATCTTGATATTATGTTACTTTTATTGATGATGCAACTAGGAAAACATGGGTGCATTTCCTAAAAAAAAAATTAGAAGTATTTGAAAATTTTTAAAAGTGGAAAGCTTTGGTTGACAATTAGACAGGAAAAAAGTTGAAGTGTCTCAAATCTGATAATGGAGGCAAGTATTGCAGAAGAGAATTTGAAAATTACTATTCATATAATGGAATCTGTAGGCAGAAAACGGTTCCTGGAACCCCACAAGAAAATGGTGTGTTTGACAGGATGAATAGGATTGTTATGGAGCATTCAAGGAGCATGAGATTGCATGCTAGACTACCCTTATAGTTTTGGGAAGATGTTGTACATTCTGCTATTTATTTAATTAATAGGGAACCTTCAAATCCTTTGAATTGTGGCATTCCAAAGGAGGCATGGATGGGTAAAAAGGTAAGCTATTCATTTCTAAAAACTTTTGGTTGTGAAGCTTTTGTCCATGTTGATATTGAAAATAGAACCAAGTTTGAGGATAAGTCTAAAAAATGTACCTTCATTGGATATGGAGTAGATGAATTTGGTTATCGGTTATGGGATTATGAAAATCATAAAATCATTAGGAGAAGAGATGTTATATTCAATGAGAAGGTCATGTATAAGGATCAACTGCAAGAAAAGAAGCATGAATAGGACAAAAAGGAATATGTGGTGTTGGATGAGATTCTAGAAAATAAAATGCTAGTGGTACCTGATGCTCAACAAAAAGTCATCCCACAGAATCCTACAAGTGTTAGACGTTCTACAAGGATAACTAGACCTCCAAAAAGATTTTCTCCATCATTATATTCTATGTTATTAACTGATTTTGGTGAACCTGAAGGTTATGAAGAACAATGCCGGTAGATACCAAAAAGAAGTGAGAGCTAGGCATGAAAGAGGAAATGGATTCCTTGCTATAGAATCAGACTTGGGACTTAGTCCAATTGCCTGCAGGTAAAAGAGCATTGCCAAATAAATTGGTTTACAGGTTGAAGGAAGAAGATGGAGGAAATAAAAGATATAAGGAAATACTCGTGGTAAAAGGTTTTGCATAGAGAAAAGGTATATATTTTGATGAAATATTTCTCCAGTTGTAAAGATGACTTCTATTACAACTATTCTAAGTCTTGTGGCTACGAAAGACTTGCATCTTGAATAGCTAGATATGAAAACAACATTTCTCCATGGGGATTTGGAAGAGGAAATATACATGCAACAACCACAAGAATATGAGTTCAAGGGTAAGGATGAATTTCTGTGTAGGTTAAAGAAGAGTTTGTGTGGCCTAAAGCAAGCACCTCGACAATGGTATTTGAAATTTGATAGTTTTATGGTTGAACAAGGTTACAAAAGATGTCATTTTGATTATTGTGTTTATTTTAAGAAATTGGGTAATGGAAGCTATATTACCATGTTGCTTTATGTTGATGACATGCTTGTTGTCAGGTCTAACATGTAGTATATTAATGAACTTAAGCAGAAATTAGAAAATTCATTTGCTATGAAGGATTTGGGTGCAGGAAAAAAAATCCTTAGTATGAGGATCACACGGGATAGGACAAATATAAAATTATTTTTTTCTCAAAGTGAGTATGTAGAGAAGGTGTTGAAAAGGTTTAACATGCAAAATGAAAAAGTGGTTAGTACACCTTTTCCTAGTCATTTTAAGTTGACTAAGGAGATGTGTCCAAAGACACAAGAGGAGGAAGACAAAATGTCTAAGATACCATATGCATTAGTAGTTGGTAGCTATATGTATGCAATGATATGCACAAGGCCAAATATTTCACATCTAGTGGGAGTTGTGAGTAGGTATATGAGTAATCTAGGAATGGAACATTGGAATGTGGTAAAATGGGTTCTCTGATATTTGAGAGGTACCACTTCAAAGAAACTATGTTTTGGAGGACCAAATTCTACTCTAAAGGGATATGTTAACTCTAATCTGGAAGGTGATATTGATAGCAAGAGGAGTACTACAGGGTATGTTTTTACTTTAGGAAGTACTACAGTTAATTGGATTTCAAGGCTGCAAAAGGTTGTTGTGCTTTCAACCACTGAAGCTGAGTATGTTTTTGCTATGAAAGCTAACAAGGAGATGATATGGTTATAAAATTTTATGGAGGAATTAGGACAATGACGAGAATATATCCCTTTGTACACTAATAGCCAAAGTTCCATTCATCTTGCTAAGAACTCAACTCTACATTCAAAAACTAAGCACATAAAACTCAGCTCTACATTCAAAAACTAAGCACATAAAACTCAGATACCACTTCATCTGGTTAGTTTTGGAGGATGGACAGTTGAAGTTGGAAAAAAATTCACACAAGTGAGAATCCTGTAGATATGTTGACAAAGGTAGTTACACGGGAGAAACTAATTTCCTCATCATTTTCTATTGGCCTTCATGAATGATAATGGTTGACATAAGAAACTAGCCAAACCTGTAATCCAGTGGGAGCTGCAAGTACAATAGTGTCTTCTAGGATTAGTCTCCAAGTGAGAGATTGTTTGGTGTGAAGCATGATTAGTCTCCAAGTGGGAGATTGTTGGTATGTGGTGACTAATCATGTGAATATTGTACACTTGTAACAAGAAATGGGGTTTGGGGCATCGCCCTGATTCTTTTTTTCTTGTTGACACATCAAGGTTTTTTCCCATTGACACGTCAAGGTTTTTTTTTGTTGATATGTCAAGGTTTTCCCGTTAACATGTCAAATGAAAAAAAATACCTTGTAAAACCATAATTCTAGAAGGTTCCAAAAATCTTGTTATAAGTGGCTGGGATGTATGTTGCGGCATGGTGTTCATGAGATTGTAATCTATCTTGGAATGGATAATAAAATCATTGGGTGGTTGAGTTTCTATGGATATAGCCCATATTGGGTGAACCACATTAAATTCTATGTTGATCACTTTTGTGTTATTCTTCATTGTTATTTTTAGGTTATTTAATCTACATATAATTATTAATGTTTATTGCTCCAATTTGCCTGAACCCTAACAATAGATGAATTGAACAATATGAAAAAGAAGGCTATATGGTTTGATAGTTGGTTTAGTGCTTTCAAGGAGGAGATTGAGAAGCTCCTAGAAGAAGGATATAAAATATATGAAGAAGCTCATACTCTTCTCAAAGAGATCAAAGAGTGTACAAAGAAATGGTGAGAAGAAGAGGAAAAGTACAAAAAATTCTTGAAAGGGCTGAAAACTATTAATAGAACACCCAAGGAAATGTTGATCCAGTCAGGGATCTTAGGTGATGAAGATCTAGATCTTAAGAAGGATATCAATGTCACTACCTTCAAGTCTAAAATACTCATTGAACACAAAACAATTCTCCTCAAGGTTCAATATGACATAAGGGATCACATGGGTATATTCAAGGAAATGGTTACACAGGTTGCAAATAAGGATTTACCCCAAAATGAATAGCTAAATTCACTACAAGAAATAAAGGATAATCGAGGTAAACGGTTGGAACAATTGATAGAAGAAGGTGATGGTCCTAAAGGGACTCTTCTAGATAAGCTAATGATGATTAAGTTTGAGACTCGTTGGGCCACAAAAGATATTAGCCAACAACGAGAAACTATTGTTGTAGTTGCGAGAGAATTTGAATAGTCCAAGTTCAAGGTGGAATGGGTTGACGGGCCTACCGAAGAGGTTATGAAGATGATTTTTGATAACTATGATGAATTTCATGGCTTTCCAAAGGAGACTAGCAAGTGAGAAGAGAAAAAAGGATAAAGTCAACAAGTCAACTTCTCCCAAGCATCCCATTTACAGGCATTTAACTCCAGATCATTTTTGACAGACCAAGAAAGCAGTGCCACTCCTCACACCGACAGTTTTGACAAAGTGAAGACTCCAGTTCAATTGGAAGCATCCCTATAATTATGGATTTGGGCGCCTATTTTATGGATCATAATTTTTGAAAGGAGATTATAGTGTTTTATTTCTTTCTATAAGTTGAGAAACTCTCCTCATTGTAAAGGTCAACAAATTGAAGTCATATTTACAGCCTAAGTTAGACATTTTATGGATCATGATTTTTGAAAGGAGATTATAGTGTTTTATTTCTTTCTATAAGTTGAGAAACTCTCCTCATTGTGAAGGTCAGAGAATTGAAGTCAGATTTATAGCCTACGTTAGACATTTTGAAGATTTTATGCAAACAATTAAATTTTTACGGCTTTTATGTAATTAGTTAAATTTCAAAGATTTCTTAGTTTAAAGATTATGACAATAGACAATGGCTTTTTGTGTGCCAGTGGATCTTGTTGTACCTAAATATTTCTTAGTTTATGGAAGTCAATAGAAGAAATTGAACTTAAAACCATCTATTGTATTATCTGTGAATGGTATTTCCTATCGTTTGTTTATTTGCACAATCTGTGATGAGTTGATATTTCTTATTAAATTAATTTTGAAAAAGAAAAATGGATTGCGAGTACGTTATTAAACCTGCACCGTGGATGGATGTAATTGTATGAGTGTTAATGACTTATTTCATTCTATAGTTTTGACTTTAGGAGAATCTTGTTACAGTATTTTTCATGTCTGAATATGGGAATTATATGTGTTCATATCTTTCTATCTTAAAACCAATGATCTATCTTTTTTTGTTTATTTAAAACCCATTGTTAGAATATTTTCAAATATTCAGTTTGTTACCATTTTACTAGCAAAGGCCCCTTGAATATTATAGTCATTTTGGCCACTGGATGAAACAACACAGTTGTAACCAACTACCAAGACCTTGGAAGATAGGCGATTTAATATTAATTATCTTTTTCAAGAGTAGGATAAAAATATTTTGCTTAATGTTTGTTGTGTTATTTTGACCATCAACAGTCAGGTCCTACCTCACTAGGGTTCACTTAGAGTTCATTGAAGGTTGATTTCACAAAGGGGATTACATATAGATGATTTTACTTACTGAAGCTTAAGGTGAAATGGATTCACAAAATATTTCAATACATGCATGAGATTTCAACTTTATTTATTAAGTTCAAAGGTTATTTTGAAAAATTTGCAAGAATTACAAATAAATTTGATCAGTTCTTCTCAAACTATCTAACAAATCTAAGAAAAAAGAAAAAAGATTAAGTGATAAAAGAAAGGGATAAGAAAACTAAATTTTCAGCAATCACACATGAATATCCTTCAAGAATTATGAATTTTGACCTAAATCATTCTCTGCTTTGCCATAATTCTTCACAACTACACAGAGATGATTCAAATATTCAAAGGAAACTTATCACACAAATAAATTGATCAAATTTATCTGTAATTCCTATAAAATTTTCAAAATAAAATTTGATCTTATTAAATAAATGTGAAACCTTGTGCATGTATTGAACTAGTTTTTGAATCAATTTCATATTAAGCTTTAGTAAGTAAAATCATTTGTATGTAAGTCCCTTTGTGAAATCAGCCTACAATGAACTTTGAGTGAAACCTAGTGCCTCAAGCCCTAACTATCGAAGCCTTGGGATAATAAATTATGTCTTAGAATTAAAATTCTTTGAAGAGAGATCAAATTTGATTTGTGTTGTGTGTGTATACAAACCACATCAATAGAAGTGGAACTAGGAGGGCTTGAAGATGTTGCAGTGATCTTTACAAGCTAGAGCTACAAAGATTTATCACAAGGTCATAGTCCACTAATTCCAAAGGAGAATTTGTTGAATTGAGAGATTCTAGAGGGAGTTGAAGAAAAAGAAAATATTTAGTAGGCGTCATTCCTAGAAATTAACATAATGTAATTCCTACCACTATCCCAACAAATTTATTTAACACAAATTCATTGATTTAATTTGGAATTTATCATGATTTTCCAAAAATCCAAAAAAATGGTGTTTGAAGTATCAAATGCATAAAGATGTCGATGATCATTTAAGA
Organism: Sequoia sempervirens; assembly: GCA_007258455.2. Lineage (NCBI taxonomy): Eukaryota > Viridiplantae > Streptophyta > Pinopsida > Cupressales > Cupressaceae > Sequoia > Sequoia sempervirens. The sequence goes on from VDFB02354181.1 coordinate 44,254, forward strand.
ATTTTAAAGGATACATGCTTTTGAGCTCAAATTCAACATGAAGATGCATTTTTCCATATTTTTTCATACACCTTGGGGGAAGATACATAAGATTGGTATAGACACCTCTAAATAATTCTATTATTAGTTGGAATCTCATGTAGACCACATTCTTGGATTATTTTTAGATTCTAGTTGATGCTATGACTTTATATCACTAATTTTCTAAAATCAAGAGAGGTGAAGGTGATTTCATCACTACATTTAATGATTGCTTTTAGAAATATTATTCAAGATTAAGAGATCCTTATAATATCAATGAAGCTACTACTTTGTTAATTTATTATACTAATTTAGATCCTATCACATTAATTTTTGTGAAAAAGAGAGTGTTTGTAGCTGAAAATTTACCTAAAGAATATGCAAAAGATATAAAAGTTAATAAAGAGATGGGACAAGTAGGTTATGGTCCTCTTATGTATATAGAAAATCCTAGTATACCAAATTAGATACAAGAAATTAACAAAATTTTAGCTAATCATACTCCAATGCTAAATCTAGTGTCGTCATTTCCTCAAAATTGAATTCCTCAAGTAGGACACAACCAATCCTTGGTTCTTCATCTTGGATCTGCAATAATAGAGATACATCGTAATGGTAATTATTTCTTTCCCCAAGCTCAAGATAATTTCATCATTAAAGCTCAAGAAGAGAAAGAGGACAGTAAGGAAATAGCTACAAAATTAAAGAGGTTAACTATTTAAGTTACTAAGTTAAGAAATCAAAACTTCTATGTTCAAACTAATAACCAGATTCAACAAAATAGGAGTTAAATTCTCATAGAACGAGAGTATGGAATACAAAGCCAAATAATGGAGGTGTTACATCTCCATTAGACAATTATGGTTAACTTGAGAACATATCACCAACTAGGATAAACTTAGAAAAAGTTATGTAATTGGTGTAGAGTCTATAATATTAGTGCTCATGCTAAATAGGACTTCCCTCAGTTCAAAATTTCCTTTGACATTTTTTTGAATGAAACCTCGAATACAATTATTTTGAACCTAACACTTCATAAGGCACAAAAATGGTGCCTATGGGATATGAGTCTGCCATGATGCTAGACAACTATGTATTTACATATGAGGATGATAATGAACTTGAGCAAGAAGTAGATGAAGTACACACATATCAACTATATAAAAAGGGATATAATTACAATTTGAGGATAAATAATTGGCCAAAAGGACCTTTGACTACTTCCATACCACCGAAAAATTTATCTACACCTCCAAATTTGTAGTCTAGCAACAATCTTGAGCCACCAAAGGTAGCACCTCAATCTTCTACTAGTTTTTAGCCAATAACACATCAAGGTAAATTTGAAAACTTTGATTCAAATAAGCTAGTGGGATTTATTGTTGAAGAAATTAAGAAGATAAATATTAATTTTCCTTTAATTGAGTTTTTAATGGTGCATGTTATACAAAAATCCTTCTTAAAGTCCTTAGATGAACCTTCTAAAAAATAAAAACCCCTAGTTAAAGATACATCTCTAAAGGATCATAGTTTCAATCCTAAGGATAAAACTCTAGTATAGATAATAGATGTGTGAGGCCCACTATTTTATGAACATAATATTGACAATATTTTGACTTAATTTGACTTGATATCTTATGATATTTTGTATGATTATGACAATTTAGATATTTGGATTAGTACTAGATCTTGATTTTGATTGTAATGCATGTGTAGAGGAGTTAAATATTATTTTTCAATTCTATATGCTTAAAGGTGAAAATCAAGATTGTGATGATAGGATAATTTCAATGAAATGAGATCCTTTAATAATTAAAAATCTAATAAGATTAAGTGATTTTGTTGTAATTGTCTAATAAAGCTGCATTACAAAAATGAGATGGATATAAATCTTGAGAATTAGGTTTGATTGGAAAATAGATTAACTTGCATAGTAGTGATATTTCATTTAATTTATTATGGGAATTGAATTGTGAGTGGACATGTGAATGTGTGTGTGTTCAATTTAGTTGCTTAGGCTATATATTTTATTTGAACAAATTAACCGGTAAATTGAGTGTGTAGGTTTAGTTTCCATGAGCCATAGAAATTGGAGATCTCTCGAAAGCCCAATGTGATCAAATGTGAAATCAATACCATAGTCCATTTGGATGGGTTATAGTCTTATTTGTGATGTATTTTAGTTTTAATATTTTTGTGAATATTTTTTTGTAATTTTTATTAATGTCATGTGACCACTAGGATGTGTGCTGGTGTTCCTATGTGGTAAATTTTGGATGCATTCTTTTAGGGTTTTTTAAATGGTTTAAAAAAATATTTATTTTAAATTTTTTCATCTTTTTTAGTGCCCTAGGTTGAATACCTATGGGTTAGGTGTCTTTTTTAAGCCTCATTTTAGACTTGGGTGAAGATGTGACCCTTATAAAATGTCATTTTCAAGTAATGATGAAAATGAAAAGAGGAGCCTTGGAAAAGTGACTTTCCACTTTTCAAACTCACTCTCTAAAATTCATTAATAAACTTAGGAAAAACCAACAAGGCTATCACATGTGTGAGCCACCTTGTAAGGCTTTAGTCGGTTTAGTGTGCAAGCACACTTCCCATCTCCCAAAGTCTCACACATATGTGAGAACTTGTGGGGGAATATACTTGAGGGAGGAATGAGAGAGTGACAAGTGTCACTCCCTCAATCAAGGAATTCAAATTGGGGATTCCTATTTATCTCCCATTTGAGAATTAGGAAAGGGTTCTTCATTTTGGAGTCTTTTCACCTATTTATGTTATGGAGTTATTCTTTGTTTGGATTTGGGGAAGGAATTTGAAGAAATCCAGTTGGATTTGGGCTCATCCTCAACTCAATCTAACCATTTGGAAAGGTTGAGAAGGTAGGCCTTCATGGATTTTATTTCTTATGCTTAATGTATGTGGGTTTTGTATTTTAAGTTTTGATTTGTGTATTAATGTTTATGTGTTGCAATAGATGGGGTTGTCAAGGACAAGATAACTCTGACGACAAGAGCATCCTTAGTGTATGGGTTGAGAGGGTTAGGAACCTCCTTAGGAATCCTTTCTCCTCCTTCAAAAAGAAGAGGATTTTAGGGTATGAGTATCCATATGATATTGTGGCTTTGTGATTTGTGTTGAATGAGATATTTGGAAGCTGAAAGGTGTTTTTTTGGTGAAAAAGGTTTATTGAGAAGTATTGTGTGTCTTCCTATTTGGAGAGTATTCCACTCTCCCCCCTAGTGAATCTCATTTAGGATTCTATGTATGTGAAAATCCTTGGTTGGTGTGTTCATGTGTTTGATATTTTGAAGGCAGGTCATTGTTCTTGCAAGTGTATGTGAGTTCTTGTGTGTAAACTAGTTTCTATGGAGGTTTCCTAGCTTGGGGGTGGCCTATGTGTAGTTCAATGGTTAGAAGGTAAGCATCCCATGGCCATTAGATAATTTATTTGATTATGCTTGTGTGGAGAACTTTGGAGAGAAAGCTGAATGGTGGAAATGGAATCATTAGTTTCAATGTTGTAATAAGTTAAAGGAAAATGTGGTAGTGGAAGACCTTTAAAAGGTCCTTGTAATTTATTAATTTTGTTTTAAGATTCATTGTGAAAAATATTGTAATATTTTAATGTATGTTCCTCGTATTATTTGTGTGAAGAAAATAAAGATTTTTTTGCTTTTTTTTGTTTTAGTGATTCCTTCTTTCTATTACATGTTATTGCGAGATAATTTTATATTATTCATACTCTCTTTAGTTCATTTAAATATTTGGCTAATTATTTAATATTTACAAGAATATATATATATATATATATTTGGGCATAATGTTAAATTGTATTCTTTGAATTTTTATTAGCATTAAGATGATTTTAAATATATATATATATATATATAGTTTTTTTAATTTATAAATATAAAAATAACAATGAAATAATGTTTAAAAAAATAAATGTTGAGTGAATACCCAATCGCTATGTAGGGGAGTACCAAAGCCCTATCCCTATCATGATAGGGGATGGGGTGTGTGGCCCACCCATTCAGCCTATGGGGAATGGGGAGGCCATGACCTCCCCACAACCCCTTTATTGTGGGGATGGGGCCATGACCTATGGGAATGGGGTGGTTGTGCCGACTTGTTAACTCATTTGATTTGGCATAGTATATGTGCGCGCGCGCGTGTGTGTGTGTGATATTTTGCTATGTTTTAAAAAATAATTTAAAATAGGGAAAACTACAATGATAAAATAACATAAAAAATTACTTATTGTATGACCTTGAAGAGATTTTCTTTCAAATTCTTGTGAGGTCTTAAGAGGGTTTTTTTTTAAGATAAAATTAGGTCAAATTGTGTTTCCCAAAAAATAGGGGCGTGATTTGTAGCTTAATGCATTTTAAACCCTTAAGATTAATATTTATCATCAATTGTATAGTCCAACTATAGAGAATTTGATTAATTTTAATTATTGTTGATTGTATAGTTTAAACTATAGATAATTTTGATTAAATTTAATTATTTTTTATTGTGTAGTTTAAACTATAAGAATTAGATTAATTTAATTTTTGACCAATTGTATAGTTCAACTTTTAAAAAATTAATTATTTTCTTTAAACCTTAGGAAACTAAGTGAATTATTTGGAGAAGATTATTTAATGGTTCCTTTGGAGAACCTTAGACAAATGTTTAATTTGAAAGATAGTTTAAAATTTAGTCAAAGATTGGAATAACGGGTTTAATTAAAGATCAAACTTGATTAAGTTGAATGTTAGGAAATTTATATTATCGTTAAATTCATAATTAAATAAACTTAGGTCAGATTTGATTTAAGAATTTTTTAAATTTATTGTAAGGTTGTAGACTAAATTTTTTTGAGCTATTTAAGAGTATTTTTTGTTTCCTAAACTTTGGTTAAGTGCACGATGATATGCATTGGGTTTACATGTTAATTTTTTTATTGTATCATTTAGTTAAAAAAAAAATTATGCATAAGATATTATATTTTATTAATATATCAAAAAAGATTACAAAGCCTTCATCATGACAGAGCCAAGCACCACTCAAGACTAGCCAACAAACCTACCCTGATATAGACCACGCAGGATCGAGTACCAATATGCAAAATGTGGGCAATTTTTTTCAAAAAACCACCATTTGAGAGCCTATCACCTAAAACTAACTATCATCCAAGCTGTAATTACATAGAACAATAGTAAATACCATAACCTTGTCACTCCATAAACCCATTGGTAACAACAAACACTTGGAAATTTGGAACCACAAATCGACCGAAGGAGTGTTCAATATTGAACACCCGCAATAGATAATCCACCCCCATCACAACAACTTGTTTATGCTCCACCAGAGCCATCCCTTCAAGTCGAGAATAAAGGGGTAGTACTTCACCACCTCCCCAAGCTTGTAGAAGATTGGGAAATCTCTAGATCGTGGCACACCTATCTTGGAAATAGCAATAGTGAGGAATTCTTCCAAACCCACCAGCCTCTCGGACATAAAGAGCCATCGAATCAATGCCTTTGCATCCTTCTTTTTCATTTGAATCTCCAACAAGACTACTAGGAATCTGGACATTATATGAGTCCCAACCCGTTTGGTTTCACTGTTCAAAATGAAACCTTTTCCTAACACCATTTTCATCGCAGCCAAGATGAGTGGGTTGTATTTCTTCATAATCCTCTTTAGCCACTGCTCCATCACTTCCCCGTGAAACACCATCTCCCTAACTGAGTTTTCTAGTTGAATTGGGGTGTCGGCCCCAATATTGGTTAGATTTTTGGCTGACATCTTGACCATGAAATTTTATCTCTCTCCCATTGTTAGCAGAAACAAAACCCTCACCAATATCACGCATGCCAAAGATGTAGAATGAAATGCCAAACAATAAAATTATAGAAATTCGATGGAGGTGGAGGTCACTTCAATTATAAATGGAAGTGTCAGTTGTTATACCTGTCATGCCATGAACCACCCCACCAACCCATTTTATCCTCCATTTTGCACGATCTTGTCCTTTCATCAACTCCCAAAGATGAGATCAAAATGAAGGCACAAACATCCACATTGCGAGCTTTGTAAATCAACTTGCTTTAACATCATAGTATTGACGATGAGACCAAGTTTGTTGTACTGATGCCCACCTCACCCATCCCACACCATCATTGCAACATCACTCGCTTTTTTGGATGTTGTGGTTGTGTTGCTGATATGTGGTTGTCATTGATGTCAACACTATTGGCATTAATGTCATTTGAGGTTGTATATGTCGAGGATATTGAGAAAATTGTAATAAAGAGAGTTGCAGGTTGTCATGTTTAGTATGGCCAACATGTTGATGGATCGCTCAGTATGTTGATGATCAGAGGTTGTGTATTAAAGGGTTTGTTTTCGAGTATATCTAGCTTATCCACATTGAGTTTCAGAGATCCGCATGAAGATTTGATCATGTTACGAGTATCTGTGTTTTGACAGTTTTTCTGTTACTTCAGTTGGTGTTCCTGAATTAAGATGATGTGATTATGGTAATATGAAGTGTTTTGGATGCTTCTCTGGTGATTCATGATGTTTTTGGATGTTTCTAGATTGTGCTCTATCTTTGTTGCATGTCTGCATTGATCGGTGTGATCGCGATTGGAGATTTTCTCTTATGTGTTCATGTTTTTCTTGTTCTTGGTCGATAGGGTGATTGTAGTGTGTTGTGGATCTTCGAAGAATAATTCTTGAATTTTTTTCATGTTTGAGGATATTATTTTGGGTTTTCATTGTGTTGTGGCAAACTTTGGTGGATTCACATTGCTAATTATTTATGTTTTGGGCTAACAGTTTGTATTCATTTTATATTTTATTGAAGCTGACATGTAGATGATGTTATTATTGGTTGTGGATATATATGAGTGATTATTTTATCATTTGAAGGAGTGTGTGAGTCCTATGTGTGAACAAAGTTCTAATCATTCGAAGGTAGAAGTAAAGTGTGAAGAGAGCATATTTTTTGTGCTTACCTGGAACTGTAATCAGGCATGAGTAGATGTTATTTTCTCAGTTCAATCTTGCGGATGTAATCCGAATCTTTCTATAAGATAGTGTGTCTTCCTTGGGAAATAAGCCTTGTTGTAATTGAGTAGTAAGCTCTAGGAAATGTGCCTGAATGCATGTGCATTCCCCATTTATTCTTTTATATTTTTAACAGGGTATAATCTTGTGGACTAACCTCCACCGTGGTTTTTCCCCTAACAAGGTTTCCACGTAAAAATATTGGTGTTATGTGTGTTTATGATGTGTTGATGATTTATACTTTCATGGTTATTAATCAGATATGAGAATAAGGTTAATAAGTTTAATAAGTTTGGAATTTTGTGACAACTAATTCATCCCCCCTCTCAGTTTTCTGCCCTTGTGTTGCCAACAATATGGTTCAGTGCTTGTGTGAGAAAGATAATTCTTATCTTTCATTGATGTCAAAGGGGGAGAAGAGTCATGTGAAAAAAATTGCGAGGAGAAGAATTTGGGAGAAGAGTCAAAACCTAAGGGGGAGAAAGTGCTAAGAGAAAGTTGGATTGATAGTGTTTTTCACATTATGTGTTGCCATCAATGCCAAAGGGGGAGATTGTTGGATGTTGTGGTTGTGTTGCTGATATGTGGTTGTCATTGATGTCAACACTATTGGCATTAATGTCATTTGAGGTTGTATATGTTGAGGATATTGAGAAAATTGTAATAAAGAGAGTTGCAGGTTGTCATGTTTAGTATGTCCATCATGCTGATGGCTTGAGTATGTTGATGATCATAGGTTGTGGATTAAAGGGTTTTTTTTCGAGTATATATAGCTTATCCATGTTGATTTTCAGAGATCAGCGTGAAGATTTGATTGAGTTATGAGTATCTATGTTTTGACAATTTTTTTGCTGCTTCAGTTGGTGTTCCTGAATGAAGATGATGTGATTCTGGTAATGTGAAGTGTTGTGGATGCTTCTCTAGTGATTCATGATGTTTTTGGATGTTTCTAGATCATACTCTATCTTTGTTGCACATTTGCATTGATCGGTGTGCTCGTGATTGGATATTTTCTCTTGCGTGTTCATGTTTTCTTGTTCTTGGCCGACAGAGTGATTGTAGTGTGTTGTGGATCTTCGAAGAATAATTTTTGAAGGTGTTTCATGTTCGAGGATATTATTTTGGGTCCTCACTATGTTGTGGCTGACTTTGGTTGATTTTCTTTGTAAATTATTTATGTTTTGGGCCGACATGTAGATGATGTTATTCTTGGTTGTGGATATATATGAGCGATTGTTTTATCATTTGAAGGAGTGTGTGGATGTTGTGAAGTGAAGTGTGTGAGTCCTATGTGTGAAAAAAGTTCTAATCATTCGAAGGCAGAAGTAAAGTGTGAAGAGTGAGCAGAGTTTTTGTGCTTAACCAGAATTGTAATCAGGCATGAGTAGATGCTATTTTCTCAGTTCAATCTTGTGGATGTAATCCAAATCTTTCCGTAAGATAGTGTGTCTTCCTTGGGTAGTAAGTCTTGTTGTAATTGAGCAGTGAGCTCTAGGCACTATG
>VDFB02354182.1:0-104045 GCA_007258455.2 Sequoia sempervirens
TTGAGTGGGAAATCCTATTCCGAGGCATGAATTTTCCCCATAGCCACCTTTGTAGATTTCTCACCCCATAGACAACTAGAAGTTTGATGGCCCTAGAGTGAGTATACTTGGGCTTTCTCACCCGGCAGATAGCCATGAGTTTCATCATCCTAGATTGAGTACACATTTATTGTTTCAAACAAATGGTCTAGATCTAATCCACAACGAGTTGGACAAACGATCAAAGCTTTCCTTCATTTTCATCACTTTCATGTGTGTTCCTTTGTGCTTATGATTGATTTTCCATGGGATCTTCATCCTAGGGGCTTGATCATCCCTCTTGATCGTTGTTGTCTCATCTTATCAAGCATTAGTACATTCAAACCCCTCCTAAGATGCATTGCTCTACTTTAGTGTGAGTTTGAAGCAAGTTCATCCTCTCACTAAAGTGGGGGCTAACTGTGGACATGAAAAAAGTAACCCTTTTACTTTTTCTTGTTTTGTTCTTCCTTATGCTTATTTGGCTTGATTTCACCTTGATTTAATGTTGTAATGTGACTTATACATTCACATTAGGTCTTGAATATTCAAATTATTAAGAATTTATGATGTCTTGTAAAGGTGTTGTGAAGTTTGGTAACACATTTCTATACTTTTCTAGAATCTTCTTATTATAATTCATCTAAATATTCCCTTTTTATCACTTACCAAGTCTTATTTTAAAGTGTTATAAAGTCTTGTAACAAACTTTCACACTTTTCTAGGCTTGTCACCACTAATTACACCCTTATGCTTTATTTGGCCCCTTTATGCAATTACAAGCATTAATTAAGTGTGTTTTTGGATATAAACCCGACAAACAACATTAAAGGCAACTTAATCTCCGACACCCACTTGCATGCCTTGAGTGAGACCCATTCACCATGGGTGGCGAATGAGTCCCTCTTGGCACAAAATTCAAAATAAATCAAATTTCTTTCAGGTTTTTATTCATTAAGACCTTTTTTTTTAGATTGTAGGAATCGGGTAGCACGACCCCCTATAAACTGCAATGCGATTGGTAAAAATTTTAACATGACCAACGGCGCTGGCGCAACACGCCCTTTGGTACCACAGGGGTGGGGGAGACTAGACCTCGTGACCAACCTCTTGCAACAGGAAAGATTTAGCCAACTGAGCTAGGGCCCCAACCCATTCATTAAGACCTTAGGTTGGCCTGTTATGTTATATTTTTGAGAAATTAAGGAATAAGTGTGTATAAATAAGTGTTTTTTATCCATTTTAACCCCCATTCATCCATTAAATCATCTCATTCATTCTTGTATCCATCTAAACACTTGAGCATCATAACATCATTCAACCAAGCAATTATCAAGCATCTTGGAGCAGCCATTGACATATCTTCAGACTTCATCATTGAGGGTTTGGTAATTTTATGACATTGTATGTTGTTTATTTATCATTCTCTTCATATTTTATTTCATTAACAAGGGTTTGATTACCAAAGTGGGGTTTGACCAAGGTAAACCCCTATACTCTAACCCTTAACCATTTTCCCCCTCTTTGCATGTGTGTTTGTAGGTCTTGTAGGAAGATTTGTCAAAGAGATAGGTGTTGAAAAGTGGTAAACAATTCATCAAAGCTACTCAAGTCAAAAAATACCTAATTCAAGCTTGGAGACATCATTTAGTTCGTTTTCTGCAGATTTGGATCCGTTAACCCGATAAGAAGACAAGTACAGATTTGGACCCATAGAGTTGACTTTAGAATTTGCAGATTTTTGTAGGTGGACTGATTCACCATCAGTGGTGAATAAGTCCCATTGCCAGGTTGGAAAAAGTGATTTTTGAGGATTTCATTTCCTGGCACCTCGAAACCTATTTTAGGAAAATTTACTAAAAGCAAGACTAATTTGCCATTTGTGGCGAATGAGTCCCAGTGGTCATCAACAGTGATTTCTAAAATATTCTAGAACCTTCCAGCATTGACATTCCATCTCTAGGTGCACTCCATTCAGTCTCATTAAGTTTTGTTTTCATTTGTGCATGTTTCTAGTTCATGTTTGCATCCAACACTATTTTTTCCAACACTTTTCATTTCCTAGTTTACATTCAAAAATTGATCTATTTCATTAATTTTTTGCATTTAGTTTACCCCATATCCCTCTTTGAATGTGAATATTTCATTTTGGCTCCAATATTATCTCCTTTTAGGTGAAAAATCCTAGAAGGAGCATAAAGCATTCAGGTGCCAAAATCTTTGTCTACAAATGCCCCTATAAAGACCCATATGCCCTTGGGCGAATGAGTCCTATTCACACCAAAACTAATTTTTCTGGGTAGGTACATAGTCCTCTACACTTCCCAAATCTACCTACAAACTATTGTTTCAGTTTGTGCATTATTGGTATCTTGCATTTTACATATTAGGGAAAATAACCTAATTAGGTTAATCATAGTAAATCAATTCCAGTCTATTTCCAAGGATCAAAAGGATTGGATCTAGGTTTGATTGATTCACCTTCATGGTTGAAAGTCAATTTAAACACCTCATTGATTTTCATCTTAATGTACCTTTAAAAAAGGAAGAGATTCATCCTAGGTTTGGACACTAAACTTAGGGTTCCCTTTTTCTTATGCTATAGTGTGTTTATTGATAATGTTAATTTTTTTATTATAATGGTAAATAAAAATACAATAAATATATGCATCCCCATAATAATATCTCTTGACGTCTTTTAGATAAATTTTTCTAAATATAAGTATGCTAGTTATATATATGGCTACAAAATCTTATAGTCATTATATGTATGACTAAAAAATCACAAAATTGAATAATCCCATATATATGAAACTACAAGATCAAAAGATTAAACTCAACTTTTAAAAAATTATACATTTATCAATATATGCATACATAAAAAACCTCCTCAAAATAAAAAACAATATAAAAATATAAATCTAATTATTATACACATATATTTATGTCGAAGGTATTCCCTCTTTGAAGTTTGTACAACTAAATTTTTAAATTGATGTCTCATTTTGTTGGAGAAGGTATGCAAGATGATTTAAACCATTTGGACCATTTGATAGCTCAATCTTTTTCTTGATAAAAACCGCTTTGGAATTGGGAAAAGCATATTTGTTTGAAAATTTTAGCAACTAAAAAGGTGTCCACTATTTTTTTTGGGCTATTCTTCTCATGTTCTACACTTCGATCATAAATCTTGTCAATTGGGCTAGTCAAAATAAGAGAGTGATTAACAACGACATGGAAATCTATCAAATTTTGTGGAAAACTGATGACAAAAGGTGGAAATGAGGTTATTGAATAAACCATATCACTAATACATATGTAGGATATAACTATTGAAGAGACATTATTTTTTAAATAAATGTATGGCTATATTAAAAAAGCACATACACAAAACAAAAAAGTTCATAACCTATAGTAAAAAGTTAAATATATTAGGTATGTGGGCCCCATATTACATTTTACATTAGAGATATATTTTATAAATATTATATATTAATAATAATAAACTAATATTACTCCCCCATTCATGGGGATGTAGTAGGTTGATCATGTTATTTCATTCATAAAAGGATGTCTCTTGGACTCCACCAGAGAAGACTAGGTGAAGATAAACTTTGACAGCACTTCCTAGGGTAATCCTAGGCAGGCTAGGGCTGGATGTGTAATTAGAGACAACAATGGGAACGTCAAGATGATAGCAGAAAGGAAATTGGGGAGTTCCACAAACAATGAAGTTGAATTCTAAGTGGCTTTGCCTAGCTTGGAATCAGACAGAGGATAAATTGCGAAAACATCCATCTAGAAGGAGATTCACTAAATATAGTGAATTCTATACGCAACAATCACTCCAAATTGGTTTTTATGCAAATGGCTTGAACTAATATCCTCTCATCTAAGTAGTTTTGATAATTTTAAAATATCCCACGTCACCACTGCAACATTTAGAACCAAATAAACATCAAATTAACACATTAACAAGAAGTAATTACAAATACATCAATAAATGAAAAATAACTCCATACAAGATGTGAATTCATATGACATTATCATTCATACATGAATAATAAGTACATGAAATAACATGATACAATAGTTGACTTAGGCAGTCTATCACCAACAAGTCATAATAATACAATAAGAGTACAAGTAATGTACACAAACACTAGAATCTTTAATAGTTCAATCCAATAATCATCCACAATTCAAAGGATGAGAACATGGTCCAGACGCTTTTTCCGCCCAACCATGAAGCTTACACTTTCCCAAAGAGTTCTTCTTGACATGAAGAACCACTGACCCTGCATGAGATTCTTAACAAAAAGAAATCGATGAATAGGATGTATTTTGGTACATTCCTAATATATCTACATGCATTTCTATCGTACTAGAACATGTTATGATCAATATTAGGAATGACAAAGAGAAAATATATAATAAATAAATAAATCCATCTATTTCAATGGTTTAAGTCGCTTGGCCAAACATATAATTGTATACAAGTAGAACTAGAAAAAAGAAATATCTACGCTCCCTGTTGACCCATACTCAACACCCATCCCATAAGGTAAAATTTCCACAAACACTCATGAAAACAATCTTTTATTTATTTAATACTTAATCATAACTTACAAAAATAAGAATTTGAATCTTTTCATGCATAAAAAATAAATAAAATATGCGGTGAAACGACATGCAATTCCTTATATTTTACATCCAACTAATTTCCATGAATACATTTCTATTAGTCATGCATCATTTAAAATAAATATAATTCTATTTTGTCTTCATGAAATAATTAACTAGTCTTAAAATCTTGTGAGTTTTAAAATAGTAATTTGATTTCATTAAAATGGGTAGAATTTACATGAAAATAACAAAATATTGATGAGTCGAATCTAACAAATATCTCTACAGTTGTCGCTTCAATCTATTCACTATTGTATGCATGACATTAAATCACATAAGCTGGTTCAATCTATTGAAATAACTATATATCTAATGTTTCTATGGTTGAAGTTTGAATCTATTCACAAAATTAATAAAATAAATTCATTCTTTTTTTTAGTTTTTGTCTTAATCTACTCACAAAATTAAATAATAATATTTCCCATTAAATCATCCATCTAGTGCTGGGCGACGATTCCATGAGTGACATTGTCTTAATCTACTAAAGAGAAATATTTTGCACTATATCTATCTCTCTATCTCTCCCTATCACTCCCTCTTTTTATATCTCTACATCGCCTGTATCCTCTCTTTCTAGTTCTCTCTCTCCCCCCCTCCCTCTCTATTTATTTATATATATCTCCCCATCTCTATCTATCTCCATGTCTCCTTTACTCACACACACACACACACTCCCTATTTCTCTCTCCTTATCTCTGTCTATATATCCCTCTCTCACTCACACACACGCTCCCTACTTCTCCCTCCCTATATCTAGCTCTCCCTCCCTCTCTCTCCCCCCTCTCACTATTACTTTTCTCTATCACCTCCTTTATCTCTCACTCTTGTCCCCTCTATCTCTATGTTCCCACCTCTCTCTCTATCTATCTATATCTCTATATCTCTATATCTCTCTCTTATTCCCACCATCTCTTATACTCTCTCTCTTTATATATCCCTCTCATTACCTCTCTCCCTATATATCACTTTCTATATTTTTATATTTCTATCTCTCCATCCCCCTCTCTCATTGTCTCCCTCTTTCTATCTCTATTTCTCCCTCTCCCCGTTCCTCTCTCCTTACATCTCTCCCTCTCCCTCTTCCTCTTCCTCTTCCTCTCCATCTCTCTCTCTCATCCCCTCTATCTTTCCCAAGTTATATCTATAACTCTCTCTCCTTTATATCTCTCCCTCTTTCTATCCCTATCTCTCCCTCTCTCTATATCATTCCCTCTTTCTATATCTCTCTACTTCTCATATCTCCTCTCTATTTCTCTCCCTCTCTTTCTATTTATATATATCTATCTCCATCTATCTCTCTCAAGTATATACACATGCCCCTAGTTTCTCTCTCCATATCTCTATCTCCATCTCTACCCCTCTCTATATTGCGCCCTTTTATCTCCCTCTCTCCCTCTCTCTACAACCCTCACTCTTGCCCCATCTATCTTTATCTCCCTATTTCTCCCTCCCCCTCTCTGTCTATATCTCATCATCTCTACCTCTCTTTCTTATTCATTCCATCTATCCTACTTTGTATCTCCATCTCTCTATCTCCCTCTCGCTCCTCTTTCTATCTCTTTCTATCTATATCTCTCTACCTCTATCTCCCTATCTCTCTATATCTATCTCCATATCTCTCTCTATCTATCTCCCCATCCCTCTCCATCTCTCTATATCTCCCTCTATCTATATCACTCTCTCTCTATCCCTCTCTATCTATTGAGTTATCTCTCCCTCTCCCCCATCCTCTCCTCTCTCTATCTCTTTCTATCCATATCTTTCTCTACCTCTATATCCCTATCTCTCCATCTCTCTCCCCATCTCTCTATATATTTCCCTATCCCTATCTCTCTTTATATTAACCTCTATCTATATCTCTCCTTTCCCTGTCCCTCTCTCTCTCCCCCTCTATATATTAGGATCTCTCTCCCTCTATCCTCCCTCTTCCCTCTCCCTCCCTCTCTAATATCTCATTCTCTTCCTCTCTGTCTCTATATGTCCTCCTTGTGCGTCTCTATCTTTTGTTTCTAAATCTTCTCTGTCTCTTCCTCTGTTTGTCTAAACTCTTTGTCTTTAAACTCTGCTTTATATCTGCTGTTATCTTCATTCTCTATTTTGTGGACAATATTCTCTAATTCATCTCTCTCCCTCTCTCTAAGACCGCCTGTCTCTCCCATGTTCCTTCTTCCCATCCCATTTTGTCTCTCCAGCTCTCTCTGTCTATGTTTTCCTCCATCTCTCTGCTCATGTCTCTCTTTTTATGTCCTCCTCTCATCATCTCATCTCTATTTATCCTCCTTTCTTGTCCATGTCCTTTCTCTCTATCCCATGTCTCTCCCCATCCTCTCCTGGCCTCTCCTTCATCCTTTCCTCTCTGTCGCCTGTGTCACTCAAAACTCGCGCTCACCGTCTCCTCCTCTTCCTCCTAAATGTTAGATGTCTCTGTCTCTGTCTTGTTGTCTCTCCCGTCTCTCCTGCCTTGTAAATATATAACTCCTCTCTTGCACTCTCTGTAGCTCACATGCCATCTGTGTTTCGTTCTACTCTCTCTCCCAGAACTTTCCATTCGTCATGTATTTTGTCTCATGCTCCTCTGAAACCTTCATTTCTTCCTCTATCCCTATCTCTCCTTCCCCCATTCTCTACTTGTCTCTCCCTTTCTCATACCTCCTCTTTCATCTCTCTGACTCCCTCACTCCTCCCCACCCCTATCTGTCCTCTATCTCCTACCTCCCTTTTTCTCTTGTACATCTCTCTCTGTCTCTCTCACTCTCCCATGTCTCACTCCCTCACTTTTGTCTCCTCTCTCTCTCCCCCTATTTCTCTCTCCCTCTCCATCTCTGTTCCTCCAGATCTCTACTTATCCTCTAGTTGTGTCTATGGCTCTCTGTCTGCAGGTGTGCCTCTTTCTTTCCTTGCCTCTTCCTCTCCTCCCTATCTCTCTCTATCTTTATCTATCCATAAATACATCTCTCTCTCTCTATCTATCTATTTATCTCCCTCATCCTCTCTTTCTCTTTGTCTCACTCTATATTCGTCTTTACCTCTATCTTCCTCTCTCCCCCTCTATCTCTAGACATGTCTCCCTCTCTCTATCCATCCATCTCTCTCCCTCTCCCTCTCTCTCCCTCTCCCTCCTTCTCCATCTCCCTCTTTGTAGGCCTCTATATCTATATATCTTTGCCTCTCTATCTCTATCTCTCCATATTTATTCTTCAATTTCTTCCTCTATCATTATCTCTCCATCTCTCTCTACCTCTATATCTATATACCACTTCCTATCTCTATCTTAATATTTCTATCGCTCCCTTTCTCATTCTCTTCTTTTATCTCCCTCTCTATATACTTATCTTTTACATATCTTAACTATCCCTCTTTCCTCTCTCTCTATCTCTCCCCTTCCTTCTTTTCATATCCCTCTTCTTCTCCATCTCCATCTCCATTTCTAAATCTATCTTCCTCTCTATCTCCATCTCCTTACCCTCTTTCTCTCTCCCCTTCTCTTCCCCCCTCTATCTCTCCCTCTTTATATCCCTATCTCTCCCTCTCTCCCTATTGCAAACATAATATGAGCCTATTGGTAATAGAGCCTAAATATCTTGCTAATTCAAAAGTTTTGCTAAAGTCACATTTAAATCCCTATAAGTGGATGCATAATTGATTTGAAGCTATCACTTCTCCATTGAGATATTTGTTGCAAAAACTTCATTTGCTAAATGGCCTACTAATTGACCTCATGTACAACAAAAATATATGCAAAAAACATACCTAAATTCTCCCTAATTGACCTTCCACACTTCTTCAGTGTACCCATTACACACCAAGGTGCGATTGCTAATTACATTGAAGGCATTTCCTGTTTGAAGTTTGTCCAACTAAATTTTTAAATCAACGTCTCATTTTGCTAGAGAAGTTATGCAAGATGATTTAAATCATCTAAATTGTTTGATATCTCAGTCTTTTTCTCTAGTCTATTATGTTGGGTGCATTTATTGCCTCTACCTTTGATGGCGATGTTTATGCCCATACCTAACTTTTTCCTTTACCATCTTTACCTATTATACAAGTTAAATCCCTACCTATGATGGTATATGACATTATGCTTGCAATTGTCTTTGGTGGCCATGTACATAGGTGCTCTACATTGATTGAGGCATAATTAGAGGTGCACAATTAGCAGTGTGATAGATAGGGACGAGTGTCAATGCTTGTCATCCCCACCCTACCACCCACCCACCAAAATTGATTTTTCAAGGGTTATATTATCCTTTGAACCCCCCAAATATATTTCCCCCTACTCAAATATTATTTTTATTGGAATTTCCCTCTCTCTCCATGGCTACTAGGCTACTTATGAAAATAGTTCCAATAATTGGGTCATAAAATCTCTTGATCAGTGTGCAATGATGGAGCTCTCACCACACCTATTCGATCCCACAAGGGCTAAGCTCTTTCCTGCCTCTAATTTAAGGTCTAGGTTTTCAAAAACTATAACTTGTGGTTGATTAGGATAACAAAATTTGACTTTCCCAAACTTTATGTTTGGCTTCAAGTGTTGGACGTTGAATGCTTTTAGATCTTTTGGTTCCATCAGTGTCTTCTTGTCAAGGATTTTGAAGATCGAATTCATAGCTTCCCTACCTTTCATAACATTTGGAGATAAAATCATTGTCTTTGAGAGTGTATAAGAAGCAACAATTAATACCATATTTGCCACAATAACTTTAAAAATGGTTATTGTTCCATTACAAACAAGTCTCGAGGCATTCCAAAGAGCCAAAGCATAGGAGAAAAACATGCCTAACTAAGAAATCCCATATAACAACTTTGCAATTTGCTTCTTTTGAAGTTGCATCTCACCAGTTTAGTGAGAAAATTCTAAAATAAACACATAACCTTCTTCTCTTTGTTGAATGTTGTAAGGATAAAAGCACAAAGTTGTGTCACACTTTTGGCCAACTAAATGGTTCTGAGTGAAACAATTTCGACCTAAATTTTTTTGATCAAAATACTTTCTCTTGAAACCATGTGGCCTATACATGGCACATAGAGTTTTGGGTGAAACCCTTTTGCCTGAAAGTAAAAAAATTGAATTTTTCCCTTGTCGCTTTAAAATGTGACTCAATTTATGTGTATGGTTTCAATAAAAAGGGTTTCAATCGAAACCCTTTCTACCAAAACTGTCTATGTGGCATCCTAGTTGGCATCCAACTCAGAATATTTTTAGAATTTTTTGAAACTTTCAACTTCAACTAAATATTTCTTCATTCAAAATTTAGTTTCATCTAAAGGAGCACACAATTAGTTTCATCTAAATTTGATCAAAATGTCGAGTCATGGGATGGTATAGGAGTTTAAGGTCATGAAGTGGGTCAATAAGGTCTAAAAAGACCATTAGAATTGTATTTGGTGTTCATTTTTGTAAAACAATGTTGTCAATAATGCTCAAGAGAGCAAAATGTGTAAATGAGGTCTTTAAAGGGTTTAGAGTTTCAAATCTTGGCCTAGGATGAATAAGGTCACATTTGATCATCAAAAAGTGTATTAGGTAGTTTTCGAAGTTTTTAGAATGTTTAGGGATTCAAAAAGTGAAAAAAACAAATCTTGTAAAAATTGTTGTCAAGGTAGAGTGCAAAAATGGCAAAATATGGAAGTTAAAGGGCCAAGAGTCATGTAGAGGTTGTTGAATCGGTTGTAGGAAGTTGAAGTAAAAGGCATAAATAGCCTCAAAGCATCGTTGTAAGGTGTGTGAGGGGAATTATTGAAGATATTTGTATTGAAACATCAATAAAAAGTTCATATTTTTCTGAAGATCTTTGTATTGAAACATCAATAAAAAGTTTAGATTTTTCTATTTTTCTGCAATTAATTAATTTTTACGGCCCGTAATGCTGTAATTTTCTTGGGGGAAGTCATTTGGATTCGTGATAACATGAGTCTAGTTTCTTATGCACTTGGAATTTTGAATTTTCATTAAGAAATAAGGGATTTATGGCAGATTTACTTCAGGCGGCTAAAACCCTATTTTGGGGTAACTAGAAGCAAAGAAAATGTTGTATCCCTTATTTTAACCATTGGAATCACTTGAGAATTGGTAAGGATGTCTATTTTTATGTCTTATTTCAAAGTTCAAAGTCTCAGATCAAGTGATGAAGGTTAACATAAGAAATATTGATGCCCTAGGTATGTTTTTGGGCAAAAATCTGGAAAATAGCTTGTGAACAATCAAGTTTTTGTGTTTAAATGATGAAAAGGATATTATTATTGAATGATATTGTTTATAAAATGTGTTTGGTGTATTATGAATCCATTTCAGTTTTGAATTGGTGAGTTTACAAGTTTATGAAGTCAATTTAATGACTGTCTTGTCTAGACAGGGTAGTTGTAGCCATTTTTGGGACAGGAAAAGAAGGTTTTGTATTGGTATTTGATGAAATGTTTTGAATAGAGTTTAGAGGATGATTAAATATGTCTATGTAGACATAATTACACTTGTTTGTGGCATTTATGCAGAAGTAAAAGGCTTGGGAGCTTGGTGTTTGTTTTGTGGATGTGGCCTAAAGGGCCTAGTTGTTGTTTTGAACAATATACTTGGAAAGTTCACTTGTGGGAGTTGTTTATGTTGATAGAAAGGTATGGTTCAGTGATTTTTATGTTGTTTAAAATGTTTTGAGAAGTATTCAAGTGATTTTTTGCCTCATTTTTAGTTGGATGGTTTTGATTCAAGAGTTTGTGATGGGAAAAGTGAACTTGAAATGAGAAAATAAACAAAGAATGTTTTGAGTTTTGTTAGATGGGATTGACATAAGTTTTTTTCTTCCTCTCTTATTGGATCAAAGTCGTATCATAGCCTAGAAAGGTCTGGGTAGAGAAAAGTGTTTGTGAGTTGTGGTTTGTGTAGGTTAAGAAGAACCTAGTTGCTACCAAGAGAAGGTAGAGAAAGTTGAGAGAAGTTGAAGCAAGAAGAAGCTTTCTTGAGAGTAGAGAACAAGATGGAAGTGTTAAGAAGGTATTTTCAGGTAGAGGAAGAAAGGAAGAGACAAGAGATGATTGACAAAGAGATAGTTGAGTTAAAGCAAGAGATGAGAAGGGAAGCAGAGTTCAGTGATTTTTTATGTAGAGAAAGTTGAGAGAAGTTGAAGAAAGAAGAAGCTTGCTTGAGAGTAGAGAAAAAGATGGAAGTGTTAAGAAAGTATTTTCAGGTAGAGGAAGAAAGGAAGAGACAAGAGATGATTGACAAAGAGACAGCTGAGTTAAATCAAGAGATGAGGAGAAGGGAAGCAGAGTTCAATGATTTTTATGCAGAGTATGTGATGAAGATGGAATAGTGGACCAGACAAGCAACAAGTTGGCACTTGACCATGAAAAAGAAAGTTGAATGGCCCATACAAAAGATTATTCGAAGAAGGAAAATTCAAGCAAAGACAACATCAAATGAGGCAGAGGTAGAGTTTGTTGAGCAAAGTAAGATGCAAGTTGAGATGCATAATATTCCAATTGTGTTTGAAGATGAACAAACTTCTTTGTTTGTTGATGAACATATTGATGTTGAGATAGATGATAGGGTTTTTGTTAGTAATCAAATAGTTGATGATTTTTTTGTAGAGAAGGTTGTTGATGTTGCTGATAAGGTTGATATTGATAATCATGATGTTGTTGATTATAAAATTTCTAACAAAGATGTTTCATATTTGTTTGCTAATGAGGTGTATGTAGATTTGCAAGCATATAGTGTAGGTTGTGGCTATGGTGAAAATGTTTTCATATGGTACTTTGATGATGAGAATGAAGATATAGATGATGTTGTTGAGGTATATGCACAAGAAATGGACTTTTGGAGCATGAAGACTGAGAGGTAGCTAGAAAAGAGATGGTATAAGAAGAAGAGAGAGAAGGACCCAAGAATAGTTGCCAAGATGAAGAGAAAATTTCAAAGGAATTGGAAGACCAGGAAGGAGCAAACCAGTTTTCAAGAGGACTTGGAATTTCTTTTCTTTGGGAGTATGGTGTAAGAGCACCCAATTAGTTTCATCTAAATTTGATCAAAATGTTGAGTCATGGTTTGGTATATGATTTTAAGGTCATGAAGTGTGTCAATAAGGTCTAAAAATACCATTAGAATTGTATTTGGTGTTCATTTTTGTAAAACAATGTTGCAATGTTGTCAATAATGCTCAAGAGAGCAAAATGTGTAAATGAGGTCTTTGAAGGGTTTAGAGTGTCAAATCTTGGCTTAGGATGAATGAGGTCATATTTGATCATCAAAAAGTGTATTAGGTCATTTTAGAAGTGTTTAGAATGTTTAGGGATTCAAGAAGTGAAAAAACAAATATTATAAAAATTGTTGTCAAGGTAGAGTGCAAAAATGGCAAAATATGGAAGTTAAAGGGTCAAGAGTCATGTAGAGGTTGTTGAATCGGTTGTAGGCAGTTGAAAAAAATGTGAAAAGGAATAAATAGCCTCAAATCATCCTTGTAAGGTGTGTGAGGAGCATTATTGAAGATCTTTGTATTGAAACATCAATAAAAAGTTCAAAATTTTCTATTTTTTTGCAATTAATTACTCTATACGACCTGTACTGCTATACTTTTCTTGGGGGTAGTAATTTGGATTTGTGCTAAAATGAGTCTAGTTTCTTATGCACTTGGAATTTCGAAGTTTTATTAAGAAATAAGGAATTTATGGCAGATTTACTTTAGGCGGCTAAAACCCTATTTTGGGGTAACTAGAAGCAAAGAAAATGTTGTATCTCTTATTTTAACCATTGGAATCACTTGATAATTGGTAAGGAGGCCTATTTTTATGTCTTATTTCAAACTTCAAAGTATCAGATCGAATGATGAAGGTTAGCATAAGAAATATTGATGCCCTAGGTCTATTTTTGGGCAAAAATTTGGAAAATAGCTTGTGAACAGTCAAGTTTTTGTGTTTAAATGATGAAAAGGATATTATTATTGAATGATATTATTTATAAAAGGTTTTTGGGTGTATTATGAATCCATTTGAGTTTTGAATTGGTGAGTTTACAAGTTTATGAAGTCAATTTAATGACTGTCCTATTTGGACAGGGTAGTTGTAGCCATTTTTGGGACAGGGAAAGAAGGTTTTGTATTGGTATTTGATGAAATGTTTTGAATAGAGTTTAGAGGATGATTAAACATGTCTTTGTAGACATAATTACATTTTTTTTTGGAATCTAGGAAGAAGTAAAAGGCTTGGGATCTTGGTGTTTTTTTTGTGGATGTGGCCTAAAGGGCCTAGTTGTTGTTTTGAACAATATACTTGGAAAGTTCACTTGTGGGAGTTTTTTATGTTGATAGAAAGGTATGGGTCAATGATTTTGATGTTGTTTAAAATGTTTTGAGAAGTATTCAAGTGATTTTGTGCCTCATTTTCAGTTTGATGGCTTTTATTCAAGAGTTTGTGAAGGGAAAGGTGAACTTGAAATGAGAAAATAAACAAAGAATGTTATGAGTTTTGTTTGATGGGATTGAGATAAGTTGTTTTATTCCTCTCTTATTGCATCAAATTCATAGCTTCCCTACCTTTCATAACATTTGGAGCTAAACTCATCGTCTTTGAGAGTGTGCAAGAAGCAACAATTAATACCATCTTTGCCACAATAACTTAAAAAATAGTTGTTGTTCCATTACAAACAACTCTTGAGGCATTCCAAAGAGCTAAATCATAGGAGAAAAACATGCCTAGCTGAGAAAGCCCATATAACAACTTTGCAATTTTCCTCTTTTGAAGTTGCATCTCACCAGTTTAGTGAGAAAATTCTAAAATAAACACATAAGCAAGAAAGAAATATTTACATAATAATATTTACATTATATTTCATACTTATTTATATTTAAAATAATACATATATTTCTTACTTATTTATTATATATTCTATTTTTTAAATCATGCTTATTTTAAATGTAAACATAAAATTTTATATAACTAATATATGGATTGTTATGTTCAAAGATCTAGTCTATGTGAATTATTAAAATACAAGACATAACAAGAGAAGAAATAATGACTTGGTCATTTTTCTTGTTTTGCATGTGATCACATGTCCTTTAATTAAGTCCTCTTTCATTCCATTAGATTATCCAATAAAAGAAGAACAAGGGTTTTTTATGAGATTTTCAATAGTTGTCGACTCATTTTCAATGATGCAAACACTCCCCATTGTATACCTTTGAAGGACATTGGTGAGAAAGCTATTTTTGTGATCCAAAGTTAATAACGTACAAATATAATGCAAGATGATTGAAATGATCTCATTTATCAAAATTTTGTCATTTCTTGCTCTCTAAAAGTTACGTGGTGTATATTTTGTTACGTTGTCGTATAAACAGTGAATTTTTAGATACGAACTATCAACTTCAATCAAGTACAAATTTTAAATTGTTAAAGATGTAGATTCAATTTAGGGAGTTTCAAGTTCATTCCATGGAGTTGTGTAGGAAATTTTAACAATATTAATAGTTTCTCTTTTATATTATTTACGTAGATTTTAAGAATAACATATACATAGTATATAAAATATAATATTTTATCAAATTAATTGTATATTATTAATTATTACTATTATAGTATAATACTAATTTATTAGCACATGTTATGTATTATATTAACTTTTAAACTTTTTATATATATATATTTTTAGACTGTAGGAATCGGGTAGCACTTTTAAACTTTATATTATTAATTATTTTATAATTATATTATATTTAAATTATTAATCAATAATAAAT
Organism: Sequoia sempervirens; assembly: GCA_007258455.2. NCBI lineage: Eukaryota > Viridiplantae > Streptophyta > Pinopsida > Cupressales > Cupressaceae > Sequoia > Sequoia sempervirens. The sequence goes on from VDFB02354182.1 coordinate 15,438, forward strand.
ATTATTTATATTCTATCTAATATTATATAAAAACTTATAAAATTTATATTAACATTATTTAATAATTATAAAAATAATATTTTATATATAATATATTATCTTTAAATTATTAATCAATAGTAGATATTGTTTACATTCTATTTAATATTATATAATAAATAATAAATTAAATTAATATTTTTTTAATTACTTCATGAATAATGTATATATATAATAAAATAATTTAGATTAAATTAAACTTAATATTCTTGTTGGATAGAAAATCAAAGATAATGTTACTTCATTTTAGAATGTGTTTATTAACACACAAAAGTCATTAGAAGGGCGTGAGGTTGTCCAGGGCTTAGGAGGACTTGACATCATAATGTTGTTGAACGTAGTGTTGTTATTGATGTCAAATATATGTCAAAGTGGAATGTGAGTTCCAAATGATAATGCTATCATTATTGAAAAAGGCAACAAGGGAAGTCTTAGTACATATTGTATTGGTGGTTCCTATATGTCTACTACTTTTGCGGAAGTCTAAAAATGTTCATGGTAGTGTTTTGATGTTTGCTACTCAAAAGTAGATTATGCACTTAACGTAATTGCCATTGTTTTTGGTACTGCATTCTACTAATGTTCATAATTATTGCTTGTGATTCAAAAGATAAGTAAAGCTACTCAAGATGTATGCTAGTCTTAGATTTCATAAGATTCCAGTTTTAGATGAAGCATCTAGAAAATGATAGAGTGAGGATTGCAATACCTAAGTAATTGTGATAGATAGTGGAGGGCTTGCGCCAGAGAAGGGAAGTGTGTGAATGTAAAATAGGACTAGTTAAGATCATGGTAGGAAGCGCATGACATCATCTTACACCTGCGGTAACACATTTGATTTGGGGTCGAGCCAACTACATGTTTCATATCATTTTGAATTCAGGTTTTATCTTTGGCCAACATGGCTAATTGTGGATGGTGATAAAAAGGTTATAGGCTGACATGAAGATGTAGTTAATGGATATATATTGTTGATCATTTTGTGTAAATAGTGTGTGTAAGGAGTGAGAAGTGTGTGAAATATGTAAGTGAATAATGTGCGAGCTAAGAAGAGAAGTCAAGTGCGTTGAGCAAAATTGAGATATCATCATAGAATGTGTTCGCCTATTAATGCAAAATAGGTTGTGTGAAAGCAAATCTATATTCCTTTTGTAATGTAAGGTTGGAGCCTCTTAATTTGAGTTGGTGCTCAGTGACTGTGTTGAAGCTTAGTTTGAGGGGATTGGTGTCTCCTATAGGTTGGTGCCTGCAAATTAGAAGTCAAGGGGATTGGTGTCTCCTATAGGTTGGTGCCTACAAATTATAATTCAAGAAGATTGGTGTCTCCTTTTAAGGTTGTGATTCTTGTAGGTTGGTGCCTGCAAAGTTATTGTAAGTTCTATATTGTTTTTTTGAGGCTGGATTTGGGTTATAGTTCCAAGCAAATTTTTTCACTGTTGTTTTACCCTTTAGGGTTTCCACATAAATTTGGTGTTCTCTTATGTGGATGTGTTTATTACTTGCATTACCATTGATTATGTTTTCATAGTTTTATGAATGGGGTGGTTTAAATTAGAAAGTATTGAATACTGATTCACCCCCCTCTCAGTATTTGTGTGTCTAACAAGTGTATCGATATTCAAGAACTTATAATCAAAATAGTATCCTCATAATCGCAAGGATGTATGCGAAACTAAAGCAAAGAAAGTATGGGTATAAGGAAAATAATGGCACACTGTAATTTAAGACTCCCAAAGGTCAAAAATAAGTACAATAAGAGAAGTGAGAAAGAATATACAATAGATCAATTGCAACGGAGTCAAAACAACAAATATTTTGTAACTTCGTATACATTCAATGAAAAATGACATGTCTCATGCAATTTCCAAGTAGCTTCCTCCCTTGGCACTCTCTCCTATACAAAATCTAACTTACCAATTAGTACAATTATGAATGACATGTCAAATAAAGTAGTTGCAAATATTTTATGTTTTGATCCCTCAAATGTCTTCTATCTTGAGAAGTATGAGGGGATAAGGGCACTAAAGGATAGTGCATATGTGTTCAGAAAAATAAAATGAGGTTATACATGTCGATTACAAATAATTCAATATTTTGTTAAAACTATACCATTGGTCCAAAGATTTATCAAAGGTATAGCCACCATACTGGATGTCAACCCATGTTAAAATCTTTGTTGATGTGTTAATAACAAATCTGCAAGATTTGAGTGTCATACCTCTTTCTCTCTCTCTCCCCTTACTCTTCCCATATTTCTCTCTATTGCACATATCTCTATCTCTCCCTCTTTCTCTCTCCCTCTCTCTATCTCCCTCTATTTCTCTCTCCCTCTCCCCCTCCCCCTCTCTATTTGTCTATCCCTACTTCTCTATGTTTGTCTCTATCTCCCCCATTCCTCCCCTCTACGCCTCCTTATATCTCTATCTCTTTATCACTCTATCTCATTGTCTAATATCTCTCCATCTCTCCCTCTCCCTCTTCCTTTATAGCTCTCTATCTCTTCCTCTCTATCTCCCTATCTCTCTATATCTTTATCTTCACCTCTACCTCTACCTCTACCTCTCTATCTATCTATTTGTCCCTCTCTTCCCCTCTTGCAATACCTTCATCTCTAACTCTATCTTCTTCTTTCACCCTTTATCTCTAGACATGTCTCCCTCTCTCTATCTATCCATATTTCTTTCTCCATCTCCTTGTTTATCTCTATCTCATTCTCTCTCTCTCTCTCTCTCTCTCTCCCTCTCCCCGTCATCTCCAACTCTATCTCTATCTCCTTACCCCCCTCTCTTTCCTTGTCTCTCCCTCTCTCCCTATTGCAAACATAGCATGAACATGTTGGTAATGGAACCTGGTTATCTCCTTATTTAGAGATTTTGTTTCACTTGTGTTTGGACCCTATAAAAGAATGCATAGATGATTTAAAGCTATCACTTCTCCATTAAGACTTTTGTTGCACAAGGAATATCATTTGCTAAATAGCACACTAATTGACCTCATGTACTCCATAGATGTAAGAAAAAATAGACCAAATTTTTCCCTCAATTGACCTTCCACGCCTCTCCGACATACCCATCGCACACAAGGTGCCATTGCTAGTATATCCTTAAAATAAGTGTAAAAATAAAATAGAACACCATATTTGGTCACTGCTAGCTTCTCTTCTTCTTCCTCTTTCTCTCTACCCATGTGCTGAAAGATACGGAGCAGTACGAAACCAACACAACAAATTGGGTCATGGAGGAAGTGCAGCCACGTTCATCTCGAATCTCTCCTTTGACATTATCAAAAAGTACTTGGAAAGCCCATTGTGAAACGTGCATAAAACAAAACCCACAAAACATCTGCCAAAAACAATAACAAAACAAAAAAAAGACAATGAAACACAGTGTTACAGATCTTGACATTAAACCCTAGAAAAACCCAACTTCTAACATTTTGGGAAGGACTGTAACAGTCACCATTTTCCCGAATTCTGGCAAGTTTGAAAGAATATTTTTCGTACGAATGACAAGGAAATGACAATGGAGTAATCCAATCGTAACACTTTTTTGAGGGGTTAAAACGATGATTTATGATTGGGTTTATGGATCGGAAGCAGAGCGCATCAGACTGTTCAGTGCAAAATATTATGCTGCCTGTGCTGGCGGAGGGATGGTCAGTGCGGGCGCCACACATCTTCTCGTTACGCCTTTGGACATGCTGAAAGTTAATATGCAGGTGCATTTTTATTGCAGTTGAGATGTATTTTCGTTATTTTCTATGAATTTGAATTTTCAAGTCTTTTCACGACGTGTAAACATATGTGTAAATATGAAAATTAATGAGGAGACTCTTATTTCCTTCAAGTTAAAGTGCATCCGTGCTCTGATGACTTGTGGATGTGTGCGAGAATGTAATAGCTAATATGCAGGTGCATTATTTTTTTCCTGGTTACTTTAAATTTATAAGTTGTAGGGTTTTATAACGACGATTAAATTCATCTGGAAATGCGGAGTTAAAAAGCATATGCATTTTTGCCGCTTTCCTTCACTTTTGAACGTTGCAGGACTTCACGAGGGGTAAGTATATGTGTAAATTTTGAAAATAATATGCAGGTGTATCTTTTCCCTTTTTCTTTAAATTTAAATGTTTTTAGATTTCTACATGGTAAATTTATGTAGAATTTTTCGAAAGTCAACTTGCAGGCGCGCTTTTCTGTTTTTTCCATCAAAATTTAGTGTTTCACTTTCCGGGCACGTTTTCGTTGTTTTCCTTAAATTTAAATATTGTAGGGTTTCATGATGATGAGTACATGCACGTAGAAATGTGCGAGTTAATATGCAGGCTCATTTTTCTGTTTTCTTTACCTTTAATTGCTGCAGGCTTTCATGGTGATGCTTAAATTCATGTGCAAACATCCAAAAATGTGAGATTTGTAGGCGTATTATTGTTGTTTTCCTTTAAATTTAAATTTTCGGTATTTCTTGACATGTAGATGTGCATGTGCCCGAGTATATGAAAGTCAACACACGGGTGCATTTTTTGCTGATTTCCTGTAAATTTAAATGTCTTAGTGTTTCATGATGACGTGTAGATTCATGATGCTCCATCCAATCCCATCTTTACGTGGGTTACCTTTAGAGGCTATGTCAAAATTCATGTTCCACCTAGATAGCTTAGGAGCACACGATCTTTCCATCAACCATGAGTGCTCTTATCCCTTCAATGGGGAAAATGTTATATTAAACATTACGGTAGAGCTTACAGAGAACATGGGGGTGGTCTTGGGTCCTTAATATGGCTACATTTGACTGTGCCTCTGGGTATCACCACAATGATACATATGGGTAGACTTTGCGCCATGCATTGCCACAAGTGTGATCCCTACCTCAAGGTGTCACCATGGCCACAACAAGGTGCCTCTCACGAGAATGGATTTTGGATCTGTGGTGTGAAAACCATCATTCCGCACAACTGACCCCTAACCCTTGGCCTAGAATTGATCTCCTTTGTTGATGGGCTATATACAATATCCTATCTATTGCAGCACCAATATTTCCATTGGCACTGGTTGACGTGAAAGCTTGATCTCCTCAAACTCAGTTGTCCCCTTACCATGTAGGGTGGAGTCCCCTGTAAGATTTGATGGGTTTGATCCCTAGTGTGCGGGGCAGTGATCCATAGGTTAGGACTGACTGTTAATTCTGCTGCAGCTCATCCATATTTAATAGAAGATAGAACTTTATATGTGGAAGAGCAGCTGTTCATTGTTTATAATAATTCCATTGCATTATGTATCACCAACAGCAACTACATCTGCACATATGCAGATTGAGTTAGATAGGAGGGATAGACAGTCATTCATCTCCATGGAATAATAGAATTTTATATAAGGATGAAATGGAACCATACCTTCCCAAAAAACGGATGCCATTTGTGCATGGATTTATGCCACATCTATTTTAACATACTCTTTCAATCTTTAATAGTTTACATTCAATCTTGTCTGTAATACTCTATATTCAATGATAATAAAAATGTGTAGTGAAAACAGCAGTAGCTGAGTTTATTATTTAAACAGAGAACTCAAAAATAATCAACAAATGTATAAAAAACGTAGTTATTTATGTGCAGCACAGGTATATAACAATATCAACTCTGATTTCCATAAGAAGTTGACAACTGGTAATTAAATCAAAACTTGCCACACATGGATGGCTTGTTTGTTATAGTTGGTTCATCTTAATTCCAAGATCCAACACAAGAACAAAGCATATGCCAACTTGGTCTCCTCTGCACTTGCTGAAAGCTTGTCCATTGAGATAGGTTACCATTTGCCCACAGAATTATATGGCGGCTGAGCTGGAACCCTTGTTTGCCTGCCAAAATGCCACAGAACACATGTTTGTACTTGCTGGAGCCACATTTTCTGTTGGATTCTGCCATAAAGAACGAGGAGTTGGTCTTGGTATCTGATGATCTGCAAACACATTTTATTTAACCTGCTGTTAAATCAATAGCTTAATAAATTTTAGATAAAAAAATAAAAAAGAAAAGATTTTTTTTAGTTTACAGCCCTTGCCTGTCTCCCAGTGTAGAATGCCTCTTGGAGTGATAAGTGCATCAATAAATTGTTTGATACTACAAAAATGTTGATCTTTGTTTCATTAAGTCAACTAACTTACCAAGATACTGAAGTCCTATCTATGGAAAGCACTCCATGAAAATTGGGCTTTGTTAGTATTTGCCAATCGTCTTCATGGATTTCAACCTTGTGACTATGTTTGGTGAATGCTAAGTACCTTACCAGTCAAGCTACATCATGCTGGCAAGCTTTATGTGAATTAAAAGCTCATGCGATCTGTTTGTAATTTTCTGTTTGGATAAAATGTTATGGTTCATGTCGGTAGTAAGGTGTAAATAAAAAATATTCTTTGAAACTGCTAGTTGAGAGCAGGAATGATATTTATGAAATGATGCTTTCTGGCCAAATAAAAGTCTATCTGATATGAAACACAGATTTGGCAAGGATTGATTGGCCGACCACATTTTTTTTTCTTGTATTCACTCATGCAGGTTGACCCTGCTAAGTATAGAAACATTTGGTCAGGGCTTGGTGTTATACTAAGGGAACAAGGTCCAGCAGGCCTATGGAAGGGCTGGGCAGGGAAGCTTTTTGGTTATGGTGTTCAAGGTGGCTGCAGGTTTGGTTTATACGAGTACTTCAGGAAGTTTTACTCTGATGTTGCTGGGAAAAATAACTTGAAGCATCACAAAACTAGTATCTACCTAGCAGGCAGCGCTTCTGCACAAATAATTGCTGACCTTACCCTTTGTCCTTTCGAAGCTGTAAAAGTAAAGGTTCAGACACAGCCCAGATTTGCTAAGGGCTTGGTAGATGGGTTTCCAAGGCTCTACTCAACTGAAGGCTTGTCAGGGTAAGCAATGTTGATATTTTGGAACTGAAATGCATGTATATTTTAATTTAATTGCGTGAAAACTATCTTGTATGTGATTGAATGTTTCTCTTAAATAAGTTACGACTTTGTAAATAGGTAATCTGAAAATTGCATACATTTTTACTCTTACAGGTTTTACAAAGGAATTGTACCTCTGTGGTGTCGAAATCTTCCATGTAATTCTTCTCTCTTCCATGTAACTTAGATTCATTCAAGTGAGGTTAAAATGAAATTCCTTTTCCAGTTTAGATTGGTAAATGGACTTTTCAAAATTCTTGACAGCATTAAATGGAATAAATTGACATGCTTCTGTTTATGGAGCTGATAAATATCCCCTTGCTAAGATATTCATGATATTGAATGCTAGCCTTACAAAAAAAATGGGACCCAAAATTATGTTTCCTAATTGCTAATATTGTATGCAGTGCCCAGCCACTTATTTCTATATTCACTGGATGTAAAACTTTGCATCTGGTTTAAGTGGCAGTTGCAGTAAAGCTTTCATTGTGTTCCCTTCTTTTGAGGGTGCTTTCAAAAACTATCCAAAGGCAGAGGTTAGTTTGAACCAAGGTGTTTGCAATTTGGCAACTGGTTTAGGCATTTGATTATTGTGAATCTCACAGAAGCAAAATATTATTCTCAGGAATTTTTGGGAAAACCAAAAGATAGATATTTTGAATTTATCAGGGTAAAGTTGGGAAAAGACTGGGAATATATGAGGCTAGGGTTAGGGTTAGGGAAAACTAACCCTAGATTTTTTGACCAAAAAATTCCAATTTAAATGTGAAAAATTGTGATTACTCACCAAAAAATTTGACTTATCAGCAGTAAATTGGTTAAAAATGGGTCAAAAAATTGACATTAATGTGTTAACCTGATAAATTTTGTGATTGTCATGTTCACTATTTACCAAGAACAAACTCAGTAAAACACAACTAACAATTTAGGAAAAGAAATAACCAGAAGCATCACACGAGCAGCAATGTGATGTTACCATGTGCAATGCCACTAGGTACCAACAATATGTAGAAGAAATGTGTCAGCCAGTGTGCAAGATGACAAGAGATAGGATTAACATGAGGGAAGGACAGGTGGCCGGATCCCCATGCAATGCCCCCTATGGTGCAGAAGGTAAGTGCTAAGGGAGAAGAAGGTGCTAATGAGTGTGGTGCTGAAGGTGTATCACCCCAAGGGTATCCCACTCCGCAAGGGTTCTAGATCCTCAAAATAATAACTAAAAGGAACATGAAGCAGACATCTAATTAAGCATGCATAATTAGCATTCTTCCTTTGTCTATGCTAACCAAACAAAGTGATGAAAAATTATTTGCCAAATAAACCTTTCAATAATGCATAAGATAGGGGAGAGAAGGTACAAAATTAAACCTTTACTAAGAACTAATTTCCATTCAGCACTTCACATGCTATTCAGTTAATGTGTCTTTACTTTCGTCATCTAATCCATCAACAACTAAATTCACTTTCCTTTTCCACAATGCAGACAAGTGTAGAGTGAGGGAGAGAATATATTTTTACTTTCGCTAATCTATCAATAACAAAGTAAACTTTCTTTCTTCCTTTCCTAATACAGACAAATGTAGCGAGAAAGAGTTCAATCTCTAATGATGGATATTTTGATCTCTATTTTACTCTCTCCTTTCTCTAAAACACCGTAGTAAAATGTAATGTGCAAAGGAAAGATGAGGTACATAATGTTTTCCAGTTTTTCCAAAGCTGTTGAGACAATGCAGAGATTTGGAAAGTCTCGGGGAATAGAAAATGGACAAGTACAGCTATAACAGCTGACAATGACAGCTAGTACTAAGGTTTTTGAGTACAAACAGATCCTATTATTCACTAGAAATACATTGATAAACTGAATACCTCTTACTAGACACTGCTGCTTCAAAATAATGGAGTGGACTGGGCAGTCTGCTGTTATAGATTGCATCCCTGTAGGCTACAAACTCTGTGAAACTGTTGTACTGCAACGGGAATGACACTAGTACTAACGCTATACTGCCTGTTGAAATTCCCGAAGTTTTGAGCAATTTTGGAGCTGGAATCACCTACAAAAATTCAATGGGTTTTGTCCTCGATTTCTACTTAAGATGTTTAAGGGTTTTCGTCCTTGAATTTCATACAATCCTTAGTGTTTCCTCCTTTAGATTGGATGAGCAAGTGTACAAAATGAGAACTTGAAGAAATATGAATTGAACGAATGCTTCTACTGGTCTCCTCTTGTTTAAATAGACTCCTACATCCCTAGGGCGGTGGCTTCTAGGGTGGCCACCTGCTTTCACCCCCTTGTTTTTTTTATATCAAATATGAGAGGCTGTCAACTTTTTTAGTTGTTTTCTTTAAATTCTTTTATTATTAAAAAAATAAATATTTTGGCTACCTATAATATTTACAATGTTTTAATATTTCTTTTTCTAGCTCATTGGGAAGGGGAACATGGCAGATTTGCTGTTATATTTGGTTGTTTTTGCATTTGAGGGTTTTCAAAATAATATCAGCCTGTGGGGTCTTGATAGTTGTGCATTTTGAATTCATAAGGGTTTGCAAGATTATCATATTGCTGATCAGTATCAATTTCAATAGGGTTTGACATCTACATTTGGCATTTGTTCATCATTCCAGCTTGCACACTTTGTGAAATTTGCATATTTCTTAAAGTTGTCTGATTGGGAACATTACATAACTTGAACATTTTCTTGTAGTCCTAAAATGAATATATGTCTTCCACAATGGCTGTAAGAGCTGTACCTGCAACTTGTGCTTGAGATAGGGTGATTGCTGGTTGTAGGTTATCTTGAATTTATGCATTTTATTTTTGCTCGATGGCTTCACTATATCATTGCTAGCATGAGATGTGTAACTTTGTTTTGGAGACTCAATGTTGTGCATCTTCTGTCTTCCATGGAGTTCTCTGTTTACTTTCAAAATTTTAATCTTAGTGTGTGGAGGATGTAAATCTTTTTGAAGAAAAACTTTGAACCTTCAATATTGATTTTTGATATGTTGTTGAAAAGCAACAACATGGTCAATTTGGGCGAGTTTATCAGTTTATGTAACAAATATGAACAATGCAGCAAGGGACATGCATTTATCAAACATGTACTGAAGTGCATCTTTTACCATATGAAACCTCTTGGAGGCAAACAAACAGTCACATGAGGTTTTTCATTGTTAAATGACAAATTAAAAAGTTGGTGATAATGTCAAACAACTTTTGCTGAATTGGGGGGAAGAAATCATCGAATCTGAATAATTGTCCTGGTTGTTTCTGGTAGCCAAGATGAACCTAGCTGTCATATTGAGTAGCACTATCTTACCATATTAACCTGGTTTTCCCCACCTTAAAACCTTTTTGTTTGGTTAAAAATCCACATGTTATTTTTCTTTATCAGGTCAACTATAATATAGCAAATTGGGCCCTATAAGACATCCAAAAAAATATGTTACAGCACAGTTTAGAGAGACTTGTACCTTTTCTTTTTATATGTTTTATGGGTCTGGATTTATTTTCTATAAATTAAGGTTGACTTTGCTTTAGTATTTCTAAACACTGAAAAATCTTTTGATTTCTTAATAATCTGTAAATTAAACACAGCTTCAATTGGATTGAAAATATGCTCATAGAATCATACAAAGACAGTATTAGTTCCAAGTTAACACATTCCTTCTCTTGCAGTTGCAATGATGATGTTCTCCATATGGTGTTAGTTGACATATTTCTTCTCATGCAGTTGCAATGATCATGTTCTCCACATTTGAGCACACAGCGGGCTTTTTATACCGAAATGTTGCGCAGAAGCAAAAGGTTGAATGTTCCATAATCCAGCAACTTGGAATAACATGTGCAGCAGCGTACATGGCTGGCACTGCTGGAACCATTGTTTCAACTCCTGCAGACAATATTGTTGCGTGCATGTATAACAAGCAGGCTGATACAGTTTTGCAGGTTTTTGTCTTTCATTTAAGAGTTATTGAGTTTGTATGTAGTCTAATTTGTAGACTAGTGACTTTTCTTTGACTATTTGGTAGCAGGACAAAGGTTTCTTGATCTGGTGTTTAGTATATTTATATGCCGTGTCTTGGGTTTTGCAGGCCATAAAAAAAATTGGAATTGTAAACTTGTTCACCAGAAGCCTCCCAATCAGGATTGCCCTTGTTGGTCCTGTTATCACAACTCAATGGTTTATCTATGATACAATAAAAGTTATAAATGGAGTGTGAGTATTTTTTGTTTCATCTTTTTGGTAATTTGTTGCTAATAATTAGGAACCCCCTTTTTGAGTTCTTTGTTTTCTAAATAATTAATTTTTTTGTTTAATATATGAGGGTCTATTAGGGGGCCTCAACCCATGCTATGGATAGAAACATAGATAATTAACAATCAAAATCCTGTGCGACTCATGAAGAGTGACAGGTCCCAATGGAAGATACAGGAAAGTAGAGCATCACCTACAACATCCAGAAGAAACACCAAAATAAGACTAGCAGTTCTGCACATAAACAGAACACCTCCACATAATACAGGAAACATACAGAGAAAAGCACATAAAACATCAAGCATCACAGAGACATAAGCATACGGCCTAAATCCTACAAGTAGGAGCCTGCATGTGACAAATATTCACACCCCTGAGCATTGAACATTAACACTCTCTACAGTCCACAACATCTCCCACTACCTGCACCATCTCCACAAGAGGGGATCTAATGGAAGCAGACTCTAGGCTAGGAGTACACTCCATCAATCAACTCTGCTCCCTTAATAGAATGAGAAAAAGTTATTATTGGAAAAGGTTGTTAGAGAGAACCCACTCATAACCTCCTAAACCCCACCATTATGAGAAACCTCTAAATGTTTTAACTGCTTGCTGTATTTGAAGCATATCCATTACAATCCCCACATCCCAACATAGGGAATTAAAATCATCCACTGAAATCTCCTTACCAAACCCTGGCTGAAAGAATAGAAGGAGCCAGCTTTGACCCTAGCTCTGAAAACACCTCATCACCCACATGATTTAAAAAAACAAGCTCCTCAAGCAATGATGAATGACCACATTCTTCACCAAATCCTTGAACTATGCATGAAAATCTGCCAATATTGTGGCATGTGACCTCGAAAAAATCTGTATCATCAATACCATTGGGACCCAATATTCCTTCACAAGATTAAGGATGTGGAATGAAGAGCAATGGAAAATCTTCTTCAGTCAAAAGTCCACAACATGACAACACCTAAGTGGGTCCCTCTGAGAGACATCACTGTGACCAGCCATGAAACAAACTCTAAGACCACACCACAAACAAGCAAAATAATGTTTACGAACTGACAACAAACACTCAACTAGCCATAACAGCAAGAGTATACAAAGACACCACTAATAGCACCAACTCATGATGGCAGGTGAGCAATATCAGCTTCAGAATAACTCTACAATGGCATTCATACACCAAACACCATATAAAAACACTTCTGCACACAATAAAACACGAGAGCAATACATCTCCATTAAGAGCGGTTAATGATTAAACAGCCAACCACCATAAAAAATGAATGACCATGACATAGGGTCTATTGATGTCTTACAAAGTGCATTCCCTGCCATCCGTAATAAATTATTATTAAGACCTTCCCAATCAAAAACACCTTTGCTTTCAAATGCTGTAAGAATACAGTTATCAATTCCTCATTTGCTAGAAAGTCAGCAACATGATTTTGTTCTGTATAAAAATGGAGCAACTGAGAATTTCCTAATTCACATACTTGCTTCTTCAAGATATGCTTTTATCTACAAATTGGCATTATTTCCTTTCTCAAGAGCAGTTACAACAACTTGAGAATTACTGTATATCTTTAACTCCTGAGATCCCTCCTTGAGAGCCATAATGAGACCACCTATAATTGCCTCCCATTCTGCTTTATTGTTAGATTTAGGGCCTAGCAAACAAGAACCTCTATGCATAAATCTCCCTTTGGCTTCCCTAAGTATGTAACCTGCACCTACTATACCTGGATCCCTCTAGACATTCCATCGAAATTTAGTTTCACACCAACTTTCAGGGTTGCCCAAATTTGATTCCTTTCTATTTTCTGATTATCTCAACCCTTTAACAGGAGTTTTCTAAATATATTTTTTGTTATCCTAATCTTTTTCCTATTCCTTGTCTTACTATATGTTTTCTTAAACATGGCTACATTCGTACCTGATCTAAAATCACTTTTGTACCACCATTGTAACTATAAGATATCTGATATTTAATTTTCTATTTGTAAACACAATTCACTCTAGTAGAACCTATATGCCAATGAATTTTTAACTCCCATACTACTATTTTAGTACATGCCAGTCTGTTTGTGACATGTAATTGTGCTATTTGGTCTTGGTGCAGTGATGATGTAACTTGCACCAGATTTTGATTTTGTTTGCATTTACACCTATTTTCATGAGCTGGTTTTTATGCAAGCTGTGGAAAATGCCTCTTTAATGATATACTTAGCACAGAGTAGGTGCCATTCTTCTCTCTTCATGCAATTTATTCTTTTCCTACTTGCCAATTTGGAGATATTAGCTCTACCCTATGGAATATGTGAATATAGATGTAGTCGGCCGAGAGTGTTCATGTGTTTAGTCAGCCAATAAATGTATTTAAATAAAACTATAGTATAGGCAGCAAAATATTTTATATTACATGTCTCAGGAATTAAGTCCTTGACTAGTTGGATTAGTTGTAACAGGTAGTTGTGACGGTTGGTGTTCTCAACCACCGTCGGCAACTATTTATACTTTGGTTCATTGTAGTCGGGACATGTTATGATTATGACATGTTATGACACGACTTATGTTGACATAGCACGAATGATTGTATTCTTTTTCTATTACATTAATGAATGAAGTACCATTATTTTGTGCACATTATGTGTTCGTGAATGCTTCTTGTACATGTTTTGTGAATTACATTCTTGTTTACTCTAGTACGTTGTCAATTCATCCTTGTGAGTAAACATTTGGTGCCGTTGTCAAAGTGAACCCTCGTGCACACTACATAGATGGGAGAATGGTGTCGTAATGGGTCAGCTAGCCGAAGAGCTAGTACAAGCCAACAAAGATAGAGAAGATGCATTGACAAATGATCTCATAAACCTATGGGACATCTCATTGAGGGATCATGGACAGAGGGAGGCTCTCAAGCGAGAGATCCCTCAATCGGTCATTTGGGACAGACTGCACATCAACCCGAGGTCAACCACCTCCTCAATAGATTACCAAGGTTGATCGCTTGTCACCACATTATATTGCAAGACCTTCGGGCTGAGAGTGACCAAGAATGACGAAGGTAACAAATATTGCAATGGTATGAAGAAAGAAGCAAATGGGAGGAGGAAGAACGCGACACCAGTCGTAGGCGTACTTCTAGAAATTAATGCCCGTACAACCCAACAAGGATAAAAATTGAACACCAAGCGGGCAAGAAACACTTGAAGAATGATTACGAAGATCACTTGGATTTAAAGAATAGGAAGATCGATGAAGAAGATTGAAACAAATCATTGAAGAAGCAAACCAAGACCTTACTGAAATAAACCAAGATATTGCCGAACTGAGTAAAACCTTGTCGAAGAAACAAACCGAGACACGTTCAGGACATCGTTTGTAACAGACAGAGAAAAATATAAAGATGAAGAAATGAATTAACAAAAGAACTTGAAAACGGCATATGTTGTATTCGAGAGATGTCCATATCAAATGACGAAGAATCGAGAATTAGAGGATCCGAGCCAAAGATCCTTAGACGGAGGGAGTACAGGGACAAACCCCAGGAGACTCGAAGTGTAGAGGATGCTGAGAGTGGACGTGTGGAAGACCTGTACGTGGTCGAGAGTGCAAGAGTGGCATCAGAACGTTTCGGGAGAAACCGTCCAATCAGGTCCAACGCATAGGGAGGACATCGAGGAAGAAAGATGGTAACTTCGCCAACCAATTCAAGTGTGGAAAGGCAAAAGCTATCAAAGTTCATGGTGAACAGGTCAGAGGATCTAGTACGACATTGTAAGACATGTGACGATATGGATAGTGAATGGGCAGGAAGACATAGACTACTGGTTAAGAGCGTTCCTAGCGACGCTTAGAGGCATAGCCATAGACTGGTACATTGAGCTAGAAGCAACAGAGAAAGCCAAAAGGGGAAGATTAAAGAAAGCATTCTAGGAAGAATTTAAACTTTTGAGAGATGACAATGAAATCGTAGTAGAGATATACAACACAAAACAGGGGAAATATGAGAATGGATGAGCTTAGAATCGTAGGCTCAAGGAACTATTGGTGAAATTGGAGACGCAACTGGCATACGGCTTGAAAAAGAGCTGGTTTATTGAAGGACTGCTTCCTTCGTTGCGAAAGAAAATGAAGGTGGTACCTCCATCCTTTTACCCCGAAGCCTACAATCAAGAGATGGACATTGAGAATGAAAATAAGACATCCTCTCGGGGGAAGAAAAGAACAAATGGTGTTGAAATTACGAAGAGTAGTGAAGGCGAATAAAAAAATATACAAGTCCTCCAACGAGACATGATGAGAATGATGAACTAACTAAAGGTAGAAAAGGAGAATTCCAAGGAACCCAAAGAATTATGGTGTACCGAATGCAAAACAAAAGGTCATATTGAGGTGAACTGCCCGAAGAAACTCTTCTGTGACATCTGCCAAGTTATGGGACACTCCATCAAGGAGTGTTCGTACAATCTAAAGACAAGAAGTACGCAAGTCTTCTTTGCACAAGGGGAACAGTCAACTGTTAGTTTTTATGATCAGATATAAAACTCAGAATTTACTTCAAAATCAGACACAATAACACAGCATATACCTTGGGAAAACCCTCCACATGAGGGAGAAAAACCCAGCAACAAAGATCTCTCTTATATATATAATAATGGCAACAATTCACTTTCCAATGAGGCCAAGCACAAGGCCAATGACCAGCACCAACTCTAGATGCAAAACAGATAATAATCTGCCCTTCCTTAATATCGAAATCTGCACTTGAAGGAATTCGCAATCTGCTCTTGGAGAAATTCACACTTGAATGAAGGAGAGAATCGAACTTGCTTGATATGAAATGGAATGGAAATGACCTTGTATAAATACAATTTGAGAGAGAGGTCGCACCTCTTCAAGAGCAAGGTCAGCCACAATAAGAAAATATAATTACAAATAAGAGATGCGAATTACAAGGAAGGTCAGCCCAACTTAGTAATTAATTGTTTCCAAGTGAAGCGCCTCTTCACTTTAATTATCTCAATAAAATAAATAGCGGATAGGCTATATGCAATTTTATGTCTTGACTCATGGCAGGAAGAATGAGCCCGAAGCTGCTATAACATCAACACTCCCTCTCAGGTAGGGAGGAATACTTCCAGTTGTACAAGACACATCACCTCATCGTGATGTCAACCACTATGGCTACTCCCATATGTGGAAAAGGAACATATCACCTCATCGTGATATTAACCATCATGGCTACTCCCATGTATGGTAAAAGTGCACAAGTGCCCATCACGGAATCACTCAACGTGATGTCGTCACCTCATTGTGACGTTCACCATAGATACTCCCAGAGGGTGAAAAGCACAAGTACAAGAAAATCATCACGGACTGTCTCTCGTGATGTTGTCATGGAGTCGCACACATGACATCCATTGTGGCTACTCCCAGAGGGTGGAAACAAGGGCTTTCACCTCAAATCTCTCTCACAGAGAGAAATGCATTAAACAAAGGGCTTACACCTCAAATCTCTCTCACAGAGAGAAATGCATTAAAGCAAATTAGAAGATCACTGATACTGAGACTCCTTCTCAGCTAGGGCTTCATTCTCCACTATACCAAGCTTGTCTCGAAAGTACACAAACTTTACTCTGGCCAGAGGCTTGGTGAGAATGTCTGCCGTCTACTCATCAGTGCTAATATACTTCAACTGGATTGCTTTCCTCAATACCATATCTTTGATATAGTGGTATTTGATCTCAACATGTTTAGTTTTGTCATGAAACATTGGATTGACAAAAAGCTTCACACAACTTTGATTATCACAATGAATGACAGTCGGCTCCAATGATTGTCCAAACAACCTGCAAGGAGCTTCCGAAGCCACATTGCATCTCGAGCTGCCACACAAGCTACAATATACTCGGCCTCTACAGTGCTCAGTGCCATTGAAGACTGCTTCCTGCTACACTAGGAGATCGTTGCAGACCCCAAACTGAAACAACATCCGGAGGTGCTCTTCTGATTAGTGACACACCCTGTCCAATCGGAATCAGTATATCCATGCAGCTTCAAGTGCACATCAAAAGAATACCTCAAGCCATATCCAACTGTGCCATGCAAGTATCTCAGGATATGCTTTGCTGCAACTAGATGTATTTGCCTTGGTTCACACATGAACTGACTAAGTGCACTCACTGCATAGCAAATATTTGGTCTAGTATTGACTAGATACATCAACGATCCAATCAACTGCCTGTACATAGTAGAATCCACCAGATCTGAACTAGCTGCAACCTCCTTAAGCTTCTGAAAATTTTTCTCCATAGGTGTGGACATGGATTTGCAATCCATCAACCAAATCTCTTCAGAATGTCAATGGTATACTTCCCTTGACTTAGAATGAACTCATCCGGCTTCTGCCATACTTCTAAGCCAAGAAAGTAGTGCATGAGACCAAGATCCTTCATTTCAAATTCAAAAGCTAGCTCCTTCTTGCATTTGATAACGAGGTGATCTTCTCCAGTAAGAATTAGATCATCAACATATAGAACCAAGATTAATGCTTCGCCATCAATTACCTTGAAGTAAAGGTTTGAATCAACATCATTCTTGGAGAAGCCCAAGCTCGACAAGTAACGATCAATTCTTTCGTACCAAGCACGAGGAGCTTGCTTAAGGCTGTACAAAGCCTTCTTTAGCGCGCAAACATGAGACTCCTTCCCATGAACCTCAAAGCCATCAGGTTGCTCAATATATACCTCTTCCTCGATTACACCATTTAGAAATGCTGTCTTCACGTCCATCTGGTGTATCTTTCATCCCTTAGATGCTACAATAGCAATGATGGTCCTGACAGATGTATAACAAGCAATTGGAGTAAAGGTTTCTTCATAGTCTACTCCCTCTTTCTGAGAGAATCCTCTAGACACAAACCTAGCCTTGTACTTCTCGATGCTCCCATCAGCCGCATGCTTGATCTTGAAGAGCCACTTAGAAGATACAACAGATTTACCTTCAGGTCTAGGTATGATGCCCCAAACATCATTCTTGAGAATGGATTGATACTCCTCAACCATAGTATCTTTCCATACTTGCTGACTAGTAGCTTCCTCAATGCTAGAAGGCTCTGACTCAATGATTTGACTCATCAAAGCAACATAGCTTGAAAACTTATGAGATCTCTTGCTTTCTCTAAAGTTCCTCTTGGGGCTGCAAACCTTTCTGCCTCCTGCATTGTTTGCCTGGCCCAAAGAGGTCTCTTATGACCAATCACAATGTCTGTAGGCCCATCAGTAGGTTCCAAAGGCTCAATTGGATCATCATCTTCTTTAGGATTAGTAGCCTCCCTCTGAATCTCAGGAGTATGGTCAACTTCCATATCCTGAGGAGAGTCTTGGTCTTCATTGTCTAACTTCCGGAGATGTATTCTCCGCTATTGTCAGATCTAAGAACTTTGATCCTCTTCCCGGACAAGTTCTCTACCTGAGCTTTAAATTCCTTGAATCTCTCAAGTACTTCCTCAAATTCTTTAGTCTTTAAGAAATAAATCCAAGTCTTTCTAGAGTAGTCATCAATAAAGATTACATAATACAAGAAACCACTCAAAGAAGCAACAAACATTGGACCACATAAATTAGAATGAATAAGATCTAGAATACATTTAGATCTACTTTCACTACTATGAAATGAACCTTTAGTATTCTTACCTAAAGCGCATCCTTGACAGGTACCTTCATGCTCCTTGTTGAATTTAGGAAGGCCCGAGAACATCTTCTCCATGGTTGGTAGTGCTCGAAAGTGAAGGTGAGCAAGTCTTCTATGCCAAAGTTCACACGAACTTGAAGAATCATGCAACAAAGCCTGAAGTGGACGAGTGCAAAGTCTGTAGAGACACTCATGTCGAACTCCAATCACCCAGGCAGACTTGATACTCGAGTTCTTCGGCCATACAAGAACTTTGCCTTCGGAGAATGCAACTTGATACCCCTTGTCCTCCAATGTTGAGATAGAGACAATGTTCCGCTTGATACCCGAAACAAATAGAACATTGCTCAACTGTAAGGAAATGCCGGAATCCAAGTGAAGAGAGGAAGTCCCAACACCTTTCATAGAATAACTTGCATCATCACCAATGATGACTTGAACATTAGAATCTCTCTCCATCAAATCAAATAGATGTTCTCTAAAACCAGTGATGTGGCGAGAGGCACCACTATCAATCAACCAAGTGTTGATGTTGGTAGGCACATTGCTTGACAAAGCATAATAGAATAAAAATTCACTTGAATCTTTCTGCGCAGAGATCTCACCCACATCTACAAATGAAGCCTGTTGCTTAGGTCTGGTTGGACAATCCTTAGCATAGTGACCAAACTTGTCACATCTAAAACATTGAATGCGAGATAGATCCTTCTTCTTCTTAAATGCAAGAGCACCATCAAATCTTTGATCTCTATTCCTCTTGAAGTAGCCTTTCTTCCCTTCTTTTCCTTTCTTCTTCGAGGATTGAGCGGCAAGAACATGAATGTCTTCATTTGTAGAGCTTTGACCAATGCCTCTTGCAGCCAACCTTGATTCTTCTTGAATACAATCTGCTCTCAACCGATCAAACTTAGGAAGTTTTGATCTCGCACTAATTCCTTGAATGAATGATTCCCAAGATGGAGGAAGACCATTGAGAGCCAACATAGTCAAATCCTTGTTATCAACAATATGCCCAATGGTAGAGAGCTGATCTCTCAACTCGGAAATGTTCATGAAATATGAGATGATGGATTCTCCTTTCGCCATCTTGATATGATGAAGTTGTTGCTTTAATGCAAGAGCTTGACTTTTGTTGTTGATCTCATACATCTCCTCTAAAGTCTTGAACATATCTCTTGTTGTCGTCAACTTGGAGATGATTGGCACAATGTGATCTTTCACGGAATCAACCAACATCTTTTTTGCCTTAGTGCCATTTCTTTTCCATTGTGGCTTCTCATTCTCATCGGTAGGTTTGGGAACTTCGCCCTCCACAAACTCAGCTAACTCATTTTCTTCCAAAGCGAGCATGACTCTAAACTTCCAAGATGTGAAGTTTGAAGCGCCCTCAAGTCTATCTTCGACCTTCAGCCCGTTCACCATCTTGACAATAAGATCGATGCAATCAGCATGAGAATAAGAATGGAGGATAACGCTGCTTGAACAAATCTGATCACGATCTTCTTATACCCGCTTTGATACCATGTTAGTTTTTATGATCAGATATAAAACTCAGAATTTACTTCAAAAATCAGACACAATAACACAGCATATACCTTGGGAAAACCCTCCACATGAGGGAGAAAAACCCAGCAACAAAGATCTCTCTTATATATATAATAATGGCAACAATTCACTTTACAATGAGGCCAATCACAAGGCCAATAACCAGCACCAACTCTAGATGCAAAACAGATAATAATCTGCCCGCCCTTAATATCGAAATCTGCACTTGAAGGAATTCGCAATCTGCTCTTGGAGAAATTCGCACTTGAATGAAGGAGAGAATCGAACTTGCTTGATATGAAATGGAATGGAAATGACCTTGTATAATTACAATTTGAGAGAGAGGTCGCACCTCTTCAAGAGCAAGGTCGGCCACAATAAGAAAATATAATTTCAAATAAGAGATGCGAATTACAAGGAAGGTCGGCCCAACTTAGTAATTAATTGTTGCCAAGTGAAGCGCCTCTTCACTTTAACTATCTCAATAAAATAAATAGCCGATAGGCTATATGCAATTTTATGTCTTGACTCATGGCTGGAAGAATGAGCCCGAAGCCTGCTATAACATCAACATCAACCCCTCTGACCACACCACCAAAGCCCCAAAATAACAACAATGCATCCCTTGGGGGTTACCGAAATAACAAAAGAGGCAATAACAATGGTCTGAGAAGCAAAATACAGTACAAAAACAAAGGAAGACCTATGATATAGTGCCAAAAATGCAACAAATGGGGTCACTTCACTAGGGAATGCCATAACAATCAAGGTATGGGAGGAAGACTCTGTAAGTGGTGTGGACTAGGCGATCACGAAGATATTGATTGCCCAAAGCAGAAAGGCATAAATATGCTGGAGGTGAACGACGAGGAGGTTCTGGTGATCACTAGAGCATAGACAAAGAAAGCTACCTATCCAGACCCTCGTACGGAGAAAGAAGACTCCGAGAGGCCAGGGCGGAAGTGGAAGAAGCAATGGCCAAGGAACGAAGAACCTCCAACAAAGTAACTAGTATGTCGTTGCAGTCGAAGTCAAAGAAGAACATAGTACGACAAGTGCTACACACAACCATACCCATCAAGGTAACAAACCTTTTGCAGACAATGCCCCAACTGAGAGTAGCACTCACTAATGTTGTCGAAGACAATGAAAACCATCAGGAAGGTCCAACCGAGAGTATGACACAATCGACAGGAAAGGCTACGTACCCAATGCTACTCGCAGTAAATGTTGGAAGGAAGCTTGCCATCGTACACATGGAAATCATGGGGAGGGCACTCTCCAACACCATCGTCAATGGAGGCTCAAGAGTGAATGTACTACTAGAAGAAACCTGGAAGTGTTTGGGAAAGCCAACTCTCTGGCCCCCAACATTCCATTTGGTAGGCGTAGATCAACATGGCATCAAATCTCTCGGTACATTGATGGCACAAAAAGTAACAATCAACACAACAGTTTCTGCTAAAATTTGTCGTCATCCCATTACAGAAGAAAGCGTATGATGCATTGCTCAAGAGAGGATGGCTGATTGCCGCTAAGGCGGAACACAACTGGAAGTGAAACATACTCTCGAGTGGAAGCAACGAGAGAAAGTATGTCATAGATCTGAAGAACCAAGCCATAAGCGAAGAATTGGCATCCTTTGGATCATAATATGATGGGGGAGAGTCAGATATAGATGAAGGCTATGGAGCCGAATGATGAAGGCATACTTGACCTCGAAAGTTGCTCGGAGGACAAGACAAGCTCTCTAAATGGCCTGTTTCATTAGCAAATGAAAGATTACGAGGTGTACCCACCCAGAATGCAACATGCTGCAAGTCGAAGAAATAGGAGATAAGGGTACGACCAGCCAGACATTTTCACTAGAGTACGGAGAATATAAAGAAGGGGTAGTAGAACTAGACGATACGCCAACCCACAAGTTCGTATGCAACAAACTAATCAAGTACAAGGAACCAAAGATGAAAAGGGTGAATCTGGGAGAGGAAGATAAGCTAAAGACAATCTTGGTTGGTGATGATTGGGATCTTGTACTCAAGGCGGCGGCGTTCAAAATATTCATGGAATCCAAAGATGCATTCGCCTGGATGTACAAAGATTTAAAGTGAATACCACCAAAATTATGCGTACACAGGATCCCTCTCGTATCGAGAGCATGACCAATATGGAAGAGACCCTACAAAATGAACAAGAACTATGCCGCCAAGGCACAGGACAAGATCGAGAAAATGTTGAAAGCGGGCATTATATTCAAAGTAGAAGTCAGTGATTCGGTATCACCGATTGTCATGTCATTGAAGAAGGAATCCGAACAAATTTGGATATGTGTGGATTTCTGGAGTCTGAATGTAGTGACAATCAAAGACTCGTTTCCTAGCCCCTTCACTAACACAATTCTTGAAGAAGTAGCAAGACATGAGATGTACTCGTTCAGGACGAGCTCTCCAGGTACAATCAAATAAGCATTGCAGAAGAGGACAAACTGAAGGCAATGTTCGTAGTTGAAGATGGGGTGTACGCATACAACTGAATGCCATTCTGGTTGTGTAACGTGCCGACTACTTTTTAGAGAACAATTTTGCATATTTTTGACAAAATGCCGGTTGGCAACTTTAAAGCATTTATGGATGTTTTGTCACTTTACAATGACAAGGAGAAACACCTAAAAGCGTTGGGAGAATGTATAGAGAGGTGCAGGGCAGCTCGACTAGCACTGAATCCAAAGAAGTGCTGATTCATGGTACCACAAGGAAAGTTGTTGGGACACATTGTAAAGCCGGATTGAAGACAGACTTGAACAAGATAAGGGTTATCATACATATGGAAGCTCTGTAGAACATCACTAGTGTAAAATCCTTTTTGGGACATGTGGGGTAATATCGAAGGTTCATTAAGAAATTTGCGCAGATTTCCTATCCATTCGACGTACTCACCAAGAAGGGACAACCATTCGTGTGGGCAGAGGACCAAGAGAAAGCACTTAATGAATTGAAGGTATGGCTAATTGGAACAAGGAATTTCATATACATGTAGACACTTCCAATTTTGCAATCGACACAACATTGGTGCAAGTAGGAGTACAAGGGTTGGATCACCCAGTGTTCTTTACAAGTTGATTGTTGTCGAAGGCAGCGAAAAACTATAGTACAATTGAGCGGGAAGCTCTCGAGATGGTGTACGTAGTGCAGAAGTTTAGACACTACCTATCGGCAACAATGTTCACGTTTTACGTCGACCATCAGGCCCTCATGTACTTGGTCAACAAACCCATAATACAAGGGAGAGTAAGCCGATGGTTGTTATTACTGCAGGAGTTCACATTCACAATAATCATACATCCTGAAAAAAGTCATGTGATTGTCGACCAGTTGTCAAGAATCCGGTCTGGCGAACACGCCAAAGGTGGAGTGAACAAAGACTTTTTGGATGCTCACTTGTTCTAGATTGCAACACTTCCCCCATGGTATGAGAAGATTGGTGAGTATCTATCGACGTCGACATTCCCTAAAGATATGCTACTAGCTGAACGAAGGAAACTCGTATTGAAAAGCAAGACCTTTCAACTCATCAATGGGCTACTGTACAAGATGGGGTCAAATTAGATCCCAAGGCGATGCGTTATGGAGGAAGAGATTCTTGACGTACTCAAGGAAACACATGAAGGTTTGGCCGGAGGACACATGGGGCCAGATGCCATGGCACGAAAAGTTCTTCTGGCAGGATTGTGGTGGTCGACGGTTCACACAGACGCCCAAGAGTGGGTGATTGATTGTGACACATGTCAGAGTTGGGAAGCCTCTAAAAAGGGACTACATGCCATTGTTTCCATCCCAACCTCACGAGTTGTTCGAACGGTGGTGACTCGATTTCATTGGGCCACTGAAGGTCAACTAATTTCATTGCTATAGGTACATAGTTGTCACCACTGAGTACTTGATGAAGTGAGTTGAGGCTCGAGCGTTATCAGACAACATTGCACAAAGTATGACAAGATTTATCTCTGAGCAGATAGTTACACAGTACGACATTCCCATACAGATCACTAGCGATCGAGGAGGGCATTTTGTCAACCACGTCATTCGGTTGATGACAACAGAGTTTGGATAATTCATAATCTGTCAAGTCCGTACTACCCAAGAGCCAACGGCTAGGCCGAGTCTACAAACAAAGTACTAGTTTCTATTATTCACGAGTCGTGCGGTGTGGAAGAAGTTGCTCGGGAGGAAAGGTTACCTGTCATACTATGGGCGTATCGTATGAAATACAAAGTGATGATCGGACACACACCATTCCAACTGATGTACAGTCAAGAAGCAGTAATACCACTGGAGTACATCGTGCTAAGCTTGAGAATAGCGGTCAAGAATAGATTGGGCAACACAAACAGTTTGAAAGAGCGGTTATTCTAGCTCAACAAGCTCAACAAACGAAGAATTATGGCACAGTGGGTGACAAAGGCAATGCAAAAGAAGAGAAAATTCTGGCACGACAAACACCTCTACTGGATGAACTTTTGATCGGGCCAATTAGTTTTGAAATATAATGATTGTAACAAGATCAAGCCAGGTAAGTTCAAAGTTAGGTGGCCCAGACCCTTTAAAATCAAAGAGGTTTGCGAGAATGAAGCAATCAAGTTGGAGAATCTAGATGGGACGCTATTACCAGACGACATTAATGAGTCGAAGCTCAAGCTCTATTAGGAGAGAAAAGTGACAATAGCCATCAACATGTAGTGCTTTAGGATTGGAAGGTGTGTGGAAGCAAAACTTGAGAAGAAGAAGAAGGTTGGGGAATAGTAGGAAGCCAGTATGTACTAGAGGAGGATTGGACCACACCAGGAGGTGAACAGATAATTGAAGAGAGACTTGCCAAAAAGAGAGTGGAGGGCATTGCAGTGCCCGAGTCCATAGACACTTGACCAGTGCTCTGTTCGGGACACCTGCCCTTTGGAGAAGGGTGTGGGGTCAATGGAAATACCAGGCACCCTACAGAGGCAAAGGATAAGGAGTTGGAGGGAAGGAGTCGGGAGCTTGAGAGAGCAAAGGCCAAACTTTCTGAGGCAATACAGATGGTGAAGACCTTAGTTGCCGGTACGGGTACGGGAACGGGCACGGGTACGGGATACAGGTACGCCGGTACGGCGATTTTTTTTTTTCCTGAAATACGGTACGTTTGGGTACGGCTATATATATATATATATAATTAAAAATATACAAAATTGTAAATACATTTGATAGTATGAACTATGAGTCTATGATACTTCATCAATCATCAATCATCATTAAATCTAAAATCATTGATCAATGCTAGTGATAACAGATAAACTACAAGCTTAGAAAGATAAATCATAAATGCCAATTGATAGTTCAAAATTCCAATACATATGTCATACTCATATATTAATAATATCATATATGTCTTTGTACTCTTTAGTCATGATTCAAATGAAGATCATTACAATTATTCATCAACCATCAAAAGGGTCTAGATCATCATCATTTGAACGGGAACCACAAACAAATGCACTGCCAGTGCCACTTGTAGTAGGTGCATCATGTGCAAGAGTCTCATCATCATCATCTCCATCTATAGTGACTCTAGAAAGCTCTGCAATAGATGCATCCAAGTTGGCACTCTCAGGGGCTATGTCCCAATTCTTTATTGAACCATCCTTGTACTCATCTTGCTTATGTGATAGAAGACGCAAGTTGGAATGGACATAAACCAAGTCTTCTGCTTTTTTTGCACCCAACCGGTTACGCTTCACTGAGTGGATATAGGAGTATGTACTCCAATTTCGTTCAGCCGAAGAAGAACTTGCAACCTATTGAAATTGGAGAGAAAACCAAAATAACTTAGAAATAAAAAATGCAAAATAAATTAAATAATGGTAAGAAGTACTACTAAACTTAAAGTCTACAATACAAATGTTAAATAAAAAAAATTAAAAAATAAAAATTACTTGTGATAGAATCTTGATTGCAAGAGGTTGGAGGAACATAAAATCTTGCCCATGGAGGTACCACCATGTACAAGCATCTACTTTGTATTGGTCTTGAGTAGCACAAGGACTAAGTGTTCGTCCTGTGATGAACAAGCCAAACTCTTTCCTAACATTTTCCACCACTTCTGGATCTATGAAGAGTCTTTTGAATGCTTGCTTGTACCCATTAGCAACTTCACTATCTCTATATGGTGGAGTTCTCCCTGGCAAAGCAAGTATCTGTGAACTATAGTATTTGGGAGATAATGCATATGCAAGGAGATGCAATGGTGTGTTCATCTTGGCCCAACGGTGGTGAATGATTTTTTCAACTCTATGAAAAAATGTTTCTTGGGGGTCATTCTCTTTTTCTGCTATTATCACCCTTATTTTTTCTATCATGGAGTCAATACCATCATAGATATCCCCCAAACATGGTTTATCTGTATCAGCAAACCTGAGCATAGTCATGATAGGATCAGTGAATCTCAAGACATAGGCCACACGATCCCACCAATCATCCTCTAGGATCAATGACTTGACCTTTCGAGCCCTCTCTGAACTTGATGTTTTCCAAATACTCCATTGGTTGCTAATAACCATGGCACCCAATGCGTCTCGCACCTTCACAAGTCGTCTCAAAACGATTGTGTGTGATGCAAATCGGGTCTCCGCAACCTAGGATCATGTAAAACATAAGTTAATAATAATAACACATTAAAATATAAATCCATAAAATTAAAAAAATTAAAATAAATTATAATTGATAATTAAATTAAATTTACCTTCAACAATTCCAATCTCGAGAAAGTCCTGAAGATGCTTTGTGACATATGGTGGTTTGTCACAAACATTTGGATCTCCTCAGCCTCTTGGTATATTTCTTTCACCCATTCTATTTGAGTGCCAATTGCTTGCATCACCAAGTTAAGGGAGTGTACAGTGCATGGTGTCCAAAAAATGTGTTCATACCTTTGCTCAACCAAAATACCTGCAGCCCGACAATTTTTTGCATTGTCTGTAATGACTTGAACAACATTTTCCGGACCCACCATCTCTATGGACTCAATGAGGATTTTTGAAATGAATTCTGCATCTTTGATTTGCCCCTCACAATCAATTGCCTTCAAAAACATAGCCCCTTTAGGGGACACTGCAATAACATTTATCAAAGGTCGATTTTTGCAATCCTTCCATCCATCGGAAACAATAGACAATCCTGTTTCAACCCAAGAATCCTTAATTGATTTGAGTGATGTCTCTACATGATTTTTTTCTTTTACTAATAAGGTGGTGCGCACCTTTTCATACCCAGGACTTTTGAAACCTAAAGGTGCAGCATTGATTGCCTCCACCATATCATGCCAATATGGTGATCTCACCAAGTTGAAAGGAAGACCATTGGCATAAATGCAACGTGCAATTTTTTCCTCTGCGATGTCTCTTGCTTCATTTTGAAATGCCCTATCCAATGGTCCTCTTTTGCGGGAAGAAGTGGGGTTTTCTACTTCGACAGAGGGTGTCTCCAAGAAAGGATGTTGAGAGGCCATTACTGAATCTTCAGGCAAAGTAATTGATTTTTTCTTTGCTAAAGGATGGGTTCTTAATTTTGCTCTTGTAGACTTCGCATCAGCTTCTTCTTGTTCAGCCATGTATTTCATAATTTTATCCTTTGACAACCCCTTCTTATCTGCCCCTGCACATGGTCTAATCCCTTGCCCACTTTGTCCAAAAAGGTGAAATCTCACTCGACTATATGAGCTCTTAAATGTGACTTTACACTCATCACAAATCCAAACAAATGCCCCACCTCCTGGAAGCTGTTCAACCATTGTAGTATGATGCCATAAAGGAGATGCTGCATCAATTTTATACTTTTGGTTTTTACCAGCAGGAACACCCACTGAACTTGAACTTGTAGCCATTTGAACTTTGATTTTACTGTTATAAGAAATATAAAATATTGAACAAATTACAAAATGAACACCAAAACACATTAAAACAAATAGCAAATCTTATTTCTTCTTTTCTTAAAAAAAATTTATAAAAAAAAAAAAATTTGAAAAAATCTTCAAAAACTTGCAAAAAATCTTCAAAAACTTGAAAAAAATCTTCAAAAACTTGAAAGAATCCATCATAAACTTGAAAAAATGAGTTAAAATGCATACCTTAAGTGATTAGATCTTCTTTTGTGCAAGTTATCCTCACTTTCTTTTGCACTTGATCAATCTTCTTCAACCTGCAAAATGAAAAAAAATGGAGAGCAAAATGTGTTTGTGAGAGCAATGAAATGAAAAAAGAGTGATAGAATCATATTAGAAATGCGTTTTAGGGTTTTTTGGCTTTTAAAATGATTAAAAAAGTCACTTTTTGTTTTGTTTTTGACGCCCAAACTCCGCGGCGCGTACGCGTCTGTCCGGGTTCTTGTGGGTCCGCGGGCGGACCCTGTCTGGGTGCTCCCTGGGCGCTCCCAGCGCTCCCCTGCTCCCGTGCCCAAACGCTCCCGGAGCGGGCACGTCGGGACGAAAACGCGAATCCGGCAACTAAGGTGAAGACAACACGTGAGAGGCAATTGGCAGCCAACCAAAAGCTTCAAAGTCTGCAGTAGTAGTAGTTAGTGACGATGATCCCTACATCGTCAGTACACCTAGGGGTGCCCTCTCAACCTCCCTCTTCTTGATTTTTCCCTTTCTGTAACCCTATTTTGGTTTTTTGTCATTTGGAAGACTTCTTTTGTGGGGGGGTGATGTAGTTGGTCGAGAGTGTTCATGTGTTTAGTTGGCCAATTAATGTATTTAAATAAAAGTATAGTGTAGGCAGCAAAATATTTTATATTACATGTGTCGGGAATTAAGTCCCTAACTAGTTGGATTAGTTGTAATAGGTAGTTGTGACGGTTGGTGTTCTCAACCACCGTCTGCAACTATTTATACTTTGGTTCATTGTAGTTGGTACACATTATGATTATGATGTTATGTTATGATACGACATATGTTGACATTGCACGGATGATTATATTATGGTTCTATTGCATTAATGAATGAAGTACTATTATTTTGTGCACTATGCGTTCATGAATATTTCCTGTTTATGTTCTATATGTGATATTTCCATTTACTTTAGTATGTTGTCAATTCATCCTTGTGAGTAAATATCAACATGCCATGATCTTGATCTTGGTTTGCAAAGTCAGAAGTAGCTTCAAACCACCACAACCATGAAGGATAATTGAAGTCAACCCTTTTTGTGTAAATGAGTTCTAACAAAGGAATGAATTAATCCTTTTTGTACACGACCTCCAATATCCTTCTGGTTCAAATCTCAGAAGCAAAGATGAAGTCAACATGGTAATGCTGACTTCAAGGGATGAACCCCACATACAAGGCCACTTGTCCATCAAATGCAATAGGAATGCATAAATTGTGAGAGCCAAATGCTGTCATCCAAAACACCACTATCTGGATTACTGTTTCGAACACAACAGCCAACATCACATTCACCTCTAGCTGAATCAAGACGAGTGAAGAAACCTCTAAATGCTGACGAAAGTACTACTGCTGTGAAGAGCATTGAAAACATTTTCTAACAGTGCAAATACAAGCTCAAAAAGAGTTCCCATGACAAAGATATGACTCTTTAAATTATGACTGTCAAAATTAGTTCTCATATGGTGACTGTTTATTAAATTGCACCTGCTGGTGGCACTGCCACTTGGACTTCATTGATTTGTCAAATTTATTGACTAGATAAATTGCATATATATTAAAATTCCCACCTCAGATGTCCAGACCAATCAAAACATGACATGTGGATTCCAGAATCAAAAGTGAAATGTGCACAAACAATGATCAAACTGTCAAACTGCCTCCAAGTTGGCAAATGGCCTCCAAGCCATCAACATACTATTAGCAAGTCACACAGTTAAATCCAAGCAAGGGTTGGGTGGGGGTTTGACCCCTTGACCTTCCCCATCCCGGGCATCTTTGCTCAAGATATGCTGCTAATTACCTCATCACAAATACCCAGAATTGTTGTGGTGAGATACTACTCAAATCCGTGCCCTCATCCTTCATGCTGCCATGCTGCTTTTCATACACCATATATGCACCTTTGATCACTTGTTTCACTTCACCACCTCTTCTGCATTGGTTGCCACTGTGACTATCTCCTAGGCTACTAGCACTTAGGCAAGGAGACCCTCAAACTTTGAAGGGAAATTTGGAACACAAAACAAAAGAATTTTCTAATAAACAAAAATTGGACACTTGATGATTTCTTGGTCAGAAATCCCAAGATGCAATCGGGTTTGAGATTTTTTGTGCCTGGACAGGGGTTGTCTTAGAAACCCAATTCCTATATGATCAAAATATATTTTTTATATTGAAGAAGTTTGCAAATATGGTTCATGTGAGCAACTAGTTACAAATAAGACTGCTACTTAGCTCCTTATGAGCATTAATGAGACTAATACATAGCTCCTTACAAGCACTAGTGAGACCCATACTAAGCTCCTTAAAACTATTAATGAGACCTATTCTTAGCTCCTTTTGAGCATTAACATTAGACAACTTAGAGATCCATACTAGAAGTCAACAATGGAATACCAAGAGTCACAACTTAGAAATCCACATAGATACTACATTCACACTAGAAGCCATAATGGAACACCAAGAGTTGCAACCTAAAATTCAACATTAGATGTCCCTTTGGGGATTTGAACTTGGGTCTCCACAATGAGAACCCAGGGTTTTAACCAATTGAACTCAACCCCATGGACATTGATCAAAATATGTGCCAATAGAGCTCCTTAAAACCAATTTGCTTTGAACAAGATTTTATAATCCCCAAACTCTCAAGGAAATTCAGATTTGTGCTTGAAAAATATCCTTTGCCTACAAAGTTGTTTGGTATCTTCTCTTCTTCAGGAAAAGTGATCTTAACAAAGGAAAAAAAATGTGAGCCCTCCAATTGAGATTATTGCCACTCCTTTGTGTACCTTTGCAGCAGCAAAGGATAAGAACATTGGGAGTTTTAATTCCAGGTTCTAAGATCATGTGAGACTAAATGATATAAGTCCATAATTGAAAAAATAGTAAATTCCATAACCATAAGAAAGAACACACAGATATGTGATGGTGTCAGCAAACATCAAACAAATAATATCTTTCTAGCATATGAAATCATGTAAAAAATGAATTGTGAATTGATTGATACCGTAGAATGCATTGCCTCTATCCTAAGTCACAGGATTCGCCGAATTTCATTCTTGAACATTATTTTTTTTTTATGAAAGTCATTGAAATTCGCCTTTCAATTCGTACTAAAAAGGTGACCAGGCTGTTTTTGAGGGTTGAGTAGTGAGCAATGAATTTTTTTCACTAAGGCACGACATATTTCTTCCACAACCGACTATGAGTCTAAGATTTGAGTAAGAACCGAGCACTAGTAGGCAAGCATGATGGTGTCGACTTCAAACGCGTTTTCATTCTGCAAATTTCTGTTAAAACACTCTAGCTAGTGGTCGACCTATAGAAATTGCACAACTCCTGCCAAAACTTCCAAGTAGGCCGTGCACACATTCAATCTATTTTTAGGGTTTTTTGTTTAGCGCTTTATTTATTTAGTTTTTTCTTCTTTTATTTGTCTTTCATAAAATTTTAAATATGCATCCAAAATTTTAATAATGGTCGTTCGTAACAATTAAATATTATGTTATTTACATTAAATTTTTATTGAAAATTTTAACATTCAATATATTTAAATTCAATAGTAGTTTGTTTTGTTTTTTATTTTTTTAATTTTATTTGTTAACATTTTAAATGTTAATAAGTTAAAATTTAATATTTTAAAATATTTAATTTATATTTTAAATTATTAATATATAAAATTCGACAAATCTTAAATTAAATTAAACAAATATAGTATTGTTTTATTTAAAAATTAACAAATTTAAATATTAAAATTAAAAATTTGAACTTATTAATATTTTAATTTATAATTTATTTAAATTTATTTTAATAATTTTAATCTATTATATATATTAAAATTAACAAATTAAATATTTTTTTTTTCGATAAAGGTAAGAAATTTCTATTAATTGTATATGAAAGTTTACAAAATTTGCCCCAGGCAAAATGATAGCATACCACCCAAGCCGAAGCCAAATAGACACACCCTGACCACCATAACAAACTGACCCATGCAACCCCAATTACAGAGCCCCCAAATATTATACCAAAAATTACTTGGGCATTACCAAATTTAGGCAGATTGATACACATGACAATATTGTGCTTTCCTATAAACCCCAGAGACAACACAAAATCGACCCAAGACAAAATTAACCAAACCAGCCCCCATCACCACAAATTGCGTTGGGCAAACACTCGAAAATCATAGCACCAGTTCGTGTTCCTTGCCTGTGTGATGCCGAACCTGAGCTTTAGGAAATCTGTTGCTGCCTCTGTCAACCTGTGATGAGCAAATAGGTCCTCTCCAAGGATGTCTAGCAAGAATGGATAGTACTTCACTGTAGCCCCATAAACTTCATGCAACCCCAAATCGCATGGCTGAGGGCAACCGACACCCATAGAGACAACCGTCAAGGTCTCGTCTAAACCAACTAGTAAATCCTTTTTGAATAGCTTGACCATAATCACCTTTGCCTCCGATTTTGCCACACCCACATCCAACAAGCTGGCCAAAACCCGGGATGAAATATATGAGTCGAGCTGATAATCCTCACCACCTTCCAGAAAGCCTTTCCCAACTAGGAACTTCACCATTGAGAGAATGTGGAAATCGGGGTGGCGAATGATATGTTTGAGCCGCAGAGATGTCACCGGGCCTAGAAAGGCCATTTGTCTTTTGGAGCTCAAGAGTTGCACTGGGGTGTCTCTGCCATCACAAGCCATTTCGCTTGCAAAGACACAAATACTGAACATCGCCATAAGGAAATGAGCAGCGATGAGAGTGTTTAAACACAACCTATCAACGAGTTACCCGAGGAAAGGACTGATAGCCACCTCACAAGCTACGAAGAGTATGCCATACATCATTTCACATACTGCCACCCACCACTTGACGTTATAACTTGTAATGATACACATATAAGTTCCTCGTTTCAATTAAAACTCTTTTCTAGGCACTAGGATCATAATGCCAAGTTGCCACCGAGGCATAATCCAATGATTGACAACCGCCACATCAACGGCCTCCCCACAACAAGGGGTGTGGAGAGGCGCCCACCCATCCATCCACAATTAACAAATTAAATATTTAAATTAAACTACTTTGATAATTTTGTGATATATATATATATATATATAAGGTGAATTTAATGCCAATCATTTGAATTTTATTGTTGCTGAACCTTGTGACTTAGCCTCTATCTATACACCTCTTGATAAGTTATATAAGGGTGGGCTGACCCATTAAGACACTAACATCAATACATATAATGTGCGAGTTACACATAATCCAAATCATATGGCACAATCAATGGCAAGTCACAGGTGCTCAGCAATATGGGTTTTCGCAAACATTGGCAATTAAAAGCATTAAGGAAAGCGAAGGGGAGGGAATTGTTTTGATTCTTAATATGATTCAGTTCACAATATGTAATAGAAAGTAGAGTATCCTCCTATCATTTCAGCGATCTATTAGCATTTTTTTCCTTAACAAGTCACGTTATCATTATTATGCACAAAATTGAGCAGGTTGCCCAGTCTTGAAAAAATGGGACATTCCCTCCAAGTCTTCAAGTCCCTAGGATGTTGGGAATGTCATCTGGATCCTCAGGGATGTGTCCCCATTGGTGCTCCACGGGGACTCGTCCCCTGCCCTAGTACCCCTGTCCCTGTCCCGGAAACGTTTTGGGGACTCCTCAGAAACTTCCACCCGCCATTGCATCTGACGGTGACTCAAACTTGAGCTCCAATTTTGATACTAACTTGCCAGTTGCATCTGCTGATTAGGGACAGCCATATATTTTTTATATTTTTGTCATTTTATAGTTGAAATTTGGAGCCCTTGGGCATTTTTTTATAATTCTTATTTTATATGTATGCACATTGACAATGAAAGCATTTGAATTTTGTTAATTTGTTTGTTGAATCTCATGTGAAATCTCAATTAAAGTCTAATGTTATGTATTAATCTTCTACAATGTCTGATGAATGCTTTATCAATGCTATGATATGAATATTTGAAATTTCTCTATACTTTTAAAATTTCTTTATTTTTTTTTATCAGCCATCCCTTGTAGTCCCCTAAAAAATGGCCCATAAGTACCCCCGTACCAAAAACTCGTCCCGCCATCCCCTACCATCCCCGTCCCTGAAACTCCGTGGAGTATAGGTCCCCATGGAATGCTGTCCACAAGAGTTAAGATGCTCAATATTGTGATGGTTTTAAATTTTTAGTTTTGGCATTACTATGACACTGATGTAGTATGATTATTATCGTAGTTTCATTTTGACATTGTGTATTATATTATTAATGAGAAAGCCAATGATTATTCATTATTTGTATATTGATATATTTATGAATATTTTATTTTTTATTTTATTTATATATATATATTGGTTACACCCGTTGGAAGATCCCTTACTCATAGGATGTTGAAGGTACTTTTTAGCCATTCCCTTTTTAATGTTTTCCTATGTTTCTCATCCACCGAAAGAGGAATCGACAGAGCATATACATTTTCCTTTTTTTGATTGGTCATGGAAATGTTGCTCTCATTCCTTCATATCAAACCGTACAAAACGATGATCTCCACAAATTTACAAAATTTGAAAATTTCCTTCTCGTCAATGTCTCATGTCCTCATTACACCTTTATAACATTCAATCCAAAAGTCAATACAAGCCTTGTAAAGGTTCCCTTTTGTCATCAGGTCAATGGGATTCTCCTTTACTCTGTGTATAGGTGGAGTGGCCAAGTCTGGTTTACTCCAGAAGTCAATCATCAGGTTGAAACCAAGGGGTACAAAATTTTGAAAAATATATATGGTAGATCGAAAGAGATTCCCCTGAGGCATCCACGATGGGTTTCATATACCAAACCAGGACCAAGCTTCGCCATGATCTAAAATTACAACCTTTACCTTTTATCTTACTAAGGCAGTTACATAATTTTGAGATTAAATAGGCTGCTGCAAACCTAGTTTTCCTGAAATGATGCGTTTTTACTTTGTTAGAAGAAATATATTTGTGTTCATGAAATATCTGTGGAAGAGATATCTGTGGAAGAGAAAACAGGAAAAGGGATTGAATAAATAATTCACAAGGAATTTGTTTTCTTCGGCAATCTGTTCTGACAAATGCCGCATCAGTATAGAAAACAGGAAAAGGAACAAATATATAATTTACAGGGAATTTGTTTTCTTAGCCAGCAGGTTCTGACAAATATACATCAATACTTTAACCTGTACGGTTACAAAGATGAAACATTCTGCTTCCTTTGTAATATAATTCACTCTCTGCTGTGAAACTCGAAACTTGTGTGAACAAGCATTACCTCTTTGTGTTTTAAGAAAATCAATTTTGTCTCTGACTTTTTTAAGTTCTGATTTTTTTTTTGCAGGCCTACAAGCGGAGGCATTGACTATTTCACTGAATGAACTGTAACCAATGATACTACTCAAGAATGGAATATGTTTCAGTTGCACAGTTGCTGTAATGGGAATATATCCAATGATGTACATAACCAAATTGTTTTTGTATACATTGTTAGTAGTCTGAATCAGATAATTTTGCGGCAGGGCAATGAAATTGTACAAGTACCATATCGGTTCTCCACTATATGATTCATTGCTTTTGTTATCATGAAATCTGACTGGAAGATATCCTACATAACAATGGAGGTTAAGCATTTTTGCTGGGATCATGATTAACTTTTTTGTAGCTTCATAGGTTTTTGGATTCATCGAAAGTCACATCCACCAAGTCGCATTAACATGGAGATCCCTTAAAGCATGGAGCATGTTTGCTACAGTAGCCTTACCACTGGATCACAGCCTGATGGACGTCTTTAACATATCTCAAGATTATATCAGTGGAAGCATTTTTACAATCCAACGAATATTTATCCTATTGTATTGAATCATTTTTCTATGCTGTACAGTGAGCGACTATTTCTATCTCGAAGGTGCTTGTAAGTACGTTTCAGAATCCTAACAGCCTCATGGACGTCTATTACATCGAAAGTATTTGTCCAATCCATGAATATTCAGCCTATTTTATTGAACCATTCTTCTGTGCCCTAGAGTGACTGACTATTTAATGCAGCGGTCCAGATGGTTAGGTTGAATGGTAATTTCTCGTTTTTAATTAGCTGTCTTAAAGGATTTCAATTTAGTTTGTTAGATTCTTATTAGGGCTTGCCATTGGCATAGTACTATTGAATTTGGTTTTTTTTAGTTAATTATTTATTAATAATTTAGTTTTCAACCAATTAAAAATAATATTTAAAAAATAAAAATAAAAAATCAGTTTTGTAAAGTCAATTTGTAAAATATTTAACTTTACAAATTATAAAAATTAATTCTCGTGCATATGATTAGTTAAAAGTTAAAAAGTTTGTGTGTTATTGACCTATTTGTAGGGAAAGCAAGGTAAACATGTTTTTAAAGAATGATTTTTCATTTTTTGTTTATAAAGTCATTTCATTAATTTTTTTTAAAATAAATAAATGTTACTTATTTTGACCTCTTTAAGAATGTAACTGTTATTTTTTTCAAAAAACAATTAACTATTTTATAGAGATTTGGATTCACACTATTAAATAATAAAATAAAATAAGAATTGTATTATTTTTTCCATTAGACTAATATCTTTGTCATCTATGTTTTTTATATTTTTATAGTATAATTTAATTATTATATGCTCTTTTTTTTTCCATTAATAAGTATTTTTATCATATATATTTTTATATTAATTTATTATATATATAGGAGAATAATATATAGGTATATAAGATAACCTATATTTTTTTTATTTTTATTTTATTTTTTTTATTTTTTATTTTTTTTATTAGACTGCAGGAATCGGGTAGCACGACCCCCTATAAACTGCAGTGCGCCTGGTAAACTTTTTAACGTGACCGGCGGTGCTGGCGCACGCCCTCCGGTACCACGGGGGTGGGGGAGACTAAACCTCGTGACCAACCTCCTGCAACAGGAAAGATTTAGCCAACCGAGCTAGGGCCCCAACCCCATATAAGATAACCTATATTATTATAGGTCTTTATTATACATTATATAATAGACAATTTATTTTAATGTAGAATTTATATATATTATTTCTAATTATATCTTATGTTATTGAAGGTAATATTTTGTAGGTAAATAAGTTAATTTACATTGTGTAGGTAATATATATATATATATATATATGATAGGTTATTTTATTTTATAGGTTCTCCTTTAATCTATATTAATATATATTAGATAAATTATTATGATTTTATTTATTTATATTAATATATATTATAGGTTATATATATTATAATCTATTGTATTTTAACCATCTATTTTTTGTTTTTAATTGAATCATTTATTTAATTTTCTAATTTATATTTTATATATAATCTCATCGTTTTTCTTTTTCTTTTGGTTAAATTATTATTGTTTTAAGTTTTAATATATTTTCCTTTATATCTTTCATTCATTTCTTTTAACAATTTTGGTAATTGTTCCTCAATAATTTTGTTATATAATTCATCTTTATAATTCTGTTAGAGTTATTTATTCGCTGAAACATTTAACCTTTAACCTTTTGTGATCCATTTATTTGTTTTATATCATATTGTTATATTATTCATTCTTCTATTATGTCTTCATCATTTTTTTTTGGTCTATTTTCATTTTTACTTCATTTTTACTTCTCCTTCCTCCTTACTCTCTCCCACCACTTAACTCTTCTTAAGGCCATTTCTACAATCATATTCTTCATTATCCTCTTCCTATGATGAATCATTGAGTTAGGGTTAGGGTAAGGTCATTAAAGTTATTTATTCATTGTTTGAGACATTTAACTTTAACCTTTTTTGATCCATTAATTTGTGTTATATCATATTACTATATTATTCATTCTTCTATTATGTCTTCATCATTTTTTTTCCTATTTTCACTTTTACTTTATTTTCCAATCTCCTCCCTCGCCACCCCCTTCCACCACTTAACTCTTCTTAAGGTCATTTGTACAATTATATTCTTTATTATCCTCTTTCTACGATGAATCATTTAGTGTGGTTCGAATCGTCAATTAAAAATAGTATACATAGTTTAATCTAAAAGTGTTTATTCAATCATTCATGGACTTTGAAAAAAAATACCATTTATAATCATCGATTCATTAATATTTAACAATTATTGATTTGAATGAAGAGATATAGTTGCACTTGTGTCTACTACAAATCAAATCTGATAATTTAATATAATATATTTTATTTTTTAATATATATATATTAAATTAAAAAATAAATTTGTAATAAATAATCATTTTAATATATAACAATTTTATATTAATAATAAGAGAAGAAACATTGCCAACATGTAATATCTAACTTTTAATAATTTTTAGTATATATTATATTTATAAAATTTATTTAATATATATTGTTAGGTGGTATCGATGGAGGCTAACGGTCGTTTGCGCTTGCTTGTGGAAGATAGGGTTTCTTCTGGTTTGATTTTGGGGAAGCTCTCTCAGGGAAAATCCAACGGTTTCCAACTCAATGGAGGGAGCAATAATGAGATCATGGATTAGGGCCACAGAACAAAGATCGTTGGGGAGAGTTTCAATCCCAATGGAGATGGCTGTAGGTTGGAGGGAGGTGAACGGTCGGTGCAACAAGACCTGAGGAATGGGGATGCTGGTGCGGCTATTGTAGGAAGTGTGGGAGTAGCTAAGAGGCTTAAGGTGCTCGACAATGAGGGGAAACAAACATGACATTCTCAGGCGACAAAGCTCTTCAAAGCAACGACATGCAGGGGAGGAGGGGAGTCTTCAAAAACAATCATAGTGGAGCTAGATGGAGAGCTGGAGGAAGAAGTGATCTATAATGAGAGTCTTTTCTAGGTTGGGTTTGATTGGAAGATTCAGGGGCTTCTGGCCAAGCTTATTTGATCTCCACCAGTGGATATCTAATCATTGGAAGCCAATTTTAGAAGGATATGTTCAAATTTATCCTATGGCTAAAGGTTTTTTTATTGTTGTCTTTGAAAAGGAGCATGACAAAAATATGATCCTTTGTGATTACCATTGGGATTGGGAATAAAAATATACATTGTTGTTAAAGCCATGGCATCTGGCTTTCAACCCAACTACTGAAGTGTTTGAAAAGGTTCCTCTCTGGGTAAGACTTCCCAACCTTCCCTTACATTTTTGGTTTGATTCTTGCTTGGAGGCTGTAGGGAACTCTATAGGAAGCTTTTTAATGGTGGATGAAGGGTCCTCAAATCTTCTGCATTTGACCTTTGCTCGGATTTTGGTGGAAATGGATATGTCTAGAGAGTTTCTGGAAGAGATAAGGTTAAAAGCTTAAAGAGGATGCTGGGTGCAAGCCCTGGACTATGAGGGGGTACCCTTTAGGTGCAAAGTCTGTTATAAAATTGGGCACTTGGCTGCTCAGTGTGTCAAAAACAAGACAAATAAGCATGCTTCATGGTGGAAAGATGTTGCTCCTTAGCACTACACAGTGAAGAAAGAGAAGGAGAAGCAAGTAAGCCTACAGATGAAGGACAAGGAAGCGAAGGGTCAAGCTCCGGAAGCTTAGGGTAAGGAAGGGGAGGCTTTGAAGATAATTGCCTCAAGGGAGGAGCATCATCAAAATAGCGAAGTCTTGTTACAGGATGGGAGTCTGGGAGTGAACAGCAAGAGAGTGACCCTGAATGGCGGAGAAAAGGAGGCTAAAAACTGGGCAGCAATGCCAGTTTGCAGGGAGAAGAAAAGCGGGGCGAGGTTACAGGAGAAGGAATGTGGGAAAAGGAAAGTTGTTGAATAGTGTCAACAGTTGACTGGCGGTCTGGATGAAGATTTGCAGAGTCCCCAGGACAAATCTTTGAAATGACAAAAGGAGGCTGCAAGGGTGGAAGATGGTTGGCAAATGGTCAAGGGGAAGAAATAAAAGAAAATAGAGAAAAAATCTTTTGCAATGGTCCTTCGGTCTCAGATGAAGGAAAGACCAAGAAGTTCCTCTTTCCTTTGATCTGTTAAAAGGTTCATTTTAGGATTTGTTGGTTTTGGCTAGTTTTCTGTAAGAATGTCTATATAATTGTTGTTCATTGCGGAATAGAATGTAAGGGTTAGGAGGCAGGGCTAGGGGAATTAACAGGGGTGTTTAGAGATATGGAAAGAGGACTTTGAAATGATAATGTAATGCAAATAACTATGTAATCTGGTTTTTATTAATAAAATTCACTCTATTACTGACCAAAAAAATAATTATTTAATATATAATAATTCGTAATATAACATTTATTAAATGTGTTATTTATTTAAAAGTTAGTGACAAAAATTAGGTTTATAGTTATGGATAGTATTACGATCATAGTTAGGGTTAGAGATAGGTCTAGGATTAAGATAATGGTTTAAAATTTATTGTTAGGGTTAGGGTTAGGGATAGGGTTAGGATTAGGGTTAGGGATAGAATTAAAGTTAGGGTTAGGGTTAGGTCATTAAAATAACTAATTAACAATACTAAAACACTATAATTAACAAAACTTACATTTATTTTATTCAGATTAATAAAACTTACATTTAATTTTCATCAAATATAGAAAAACAATAATTGCAATACTATTAAGGCAAGTACTAGCCACTACGTGGCACTTGTTTACGTTTGGAATATTGCTAACCTAGATTAATCTATCATCAATCCTTGTAAAGATTGAGTCATCTTGAAAAATAAATGTTGAGTCATCTTTAATTGAATTGATAATAATGCCTAATCAAATAATTGAAATCTGCATATCATATGGAAAGATTATATAATTGTAAAGGTTACATTTGTTATAAACTAACATACATATATATATATATATATATATATATATATATATATATATATATATATATATATATATATATATATATATATATTACGCTCAGAGATATCCTTCTCAAGGCGCCTATTTTCATCATGCTTACATATATTGGGATTAGGGTTAGGGTTCTAATTATGATTAAAGTTAGAATTAGAAATTGGGTTGGGGTTATCATCACAATTAGGGTTAGAATTAATATATATATTTTTTAAAAGTTATATATTAATTTGTATTTTATTGTTTGAATTAAAATTATCCTTTTTATATTTATTTTTACATTTTTCCTTTTTATATGTTATTTTTATTTTATTATATTACATTATAGTTTAATTTAATTTAATTTCAACTAATTAATTTTAAATTTTTTATGATTAAATAGTTCTATGGAAGTGGCATGGATTATGCATATAAGATGAGAAAATATGACATATATTATTTCTATGCTTCAAATATCTAATAGAATTATTTAATGTGTCTCAAAGAATCCTTACTATTTAATTATACTTTCAAGTCTTCCTCTCCAATATATATTAATTAGTCATATTATGTTAAACAATTTTTATTTTTTCAAAACTTCCCTTTAAAATCTTAAAATATGTATTCTTAAACCACATGCAATAGAAATTTATAATAATAGAGATAAAATTCATATTATATACATGATCTCAAGCTACTCCATAGGATCCATAAGTCCACAATTTTGGTTCAAGAAATGTCTTGCATGAGGTTGGGATCATTTCTATCATCTTGACCCATCATTATACACATTTATTATCACATATTTATCCCTATATTAACTTCACACTTATACTCCTATACTTTCACCTTATATTTCCATTTAAATACAAATTTGAGAATACCCTTTTAAAATTATTTTATCTTATAAACCATATTAAAGAGATAACATTGCACATATAATAATAAATTTAAATACATCAAATATTTATAATTAAATAAACTGCTCTAGGCTATACCCTTTTTAAATTAGAAAACATTAGTAATAAAAATACTACAGTAGAATGAAATTATGAAGAAAAATATTAATAGAAGCAATAATTTTCCTTTCCCTATTGCAAATTGTTTGAGTCATTTCAGTTGATTCTTCAACACCCTTTCTTGCTTTTTCCATATTAATAATGGAGTTCCTCCTTACACTTCTCCTTGAGCTAAGCTTAAGGGGTTATTGGATTTTTTACTGTCCAGATTCTTTTTCATTGTGCAGACATTTTTTTTGTTATCATAGATAAATGTTCCATCTTGAGGTAATTTAGTTGTTTAACTAAATTTTCTAAGAAATAATCGGTACCATCTCTTTGTATTTAATCACTCAATTTGTACATAAGCTTAAGTTAGCTTTAGCTCAACTTGTGGAGAGAATCTATTTTCACCTCGACTACGTATTTCATAGACAAGCATATGAAGGCAGGTGAGAAGCAAGTTGAATTGGGTTTGTACTGTAATTGTCTTTTTATACTACCCAATTTTTTTTTGAAATCAATCAGATTTAGATCAGAAGGTTAGATCATGTGCTTGTTTTAGAACAACAATAGTATTGATGAAGCATGTACACTTAAAAATCTCGTAACTTTAAAAGCACTACCTGTTAGCTCACATAATGTTTGAAAGATGGTTGAAAATTAGCCAAATGGTAGAAATACTTTATTGCTATGGTAATAATTTTCATTTCCCTAGACATTTCATTTCATTTTGATCCATCATCAATAAGATAGCGATATTGCAGAGATAGTACAACAAAATAGCAAGAAAATTGAGTTAGAAAGAATTAAAGAATTTGTTAAACACTATTGTTATGCTGCCA
Source organism: Sequoia sempervirens (assembly GCA_007258455.2). NCBI lineage: Eukaryota > Viridiplantae > Streptophyta > Pinopsida > Cupressales > Cupressaceae > Sequoia > Sequoia sempervirens. The sequence continues at coordinate 58,804 of VDFB02354182.1, forward strand.
AGTCCAGTTCTCCATATATGACAAATTGGCAATATAGATAATTATGGTTTTCTCCAAACTATAGAACTTGGGAAAAATTTGCTTTTCAAACTTAGCTTGGCCATGTCTGTTGCATATCTTTGTCCTATCAAACTAAGCTTCTCTAATGTTTATTTCTCCCTGTTTAAAATATTTGAAAAGAGTTAAGTAATCATAAAATATGCAACAATTTATTTTCTAAAATCAATGGTAAACAAATGCCTCAGAATATAATGCATAGCTATTTTATGTGTAAACAGTCTTATTGGGCTATTATTCTTTTGGCTTTGTCTACTGCTTCTCTATGGGAGATCGTTCATCCATCTCATCTTCAATAATTGTGTGAGATTAATTATGCTAGAACTAAACTGTGCTAAGATTAAACATCTGCAAACACATTCGTAATTACAGAAATAACACAATAGATCAGAAATTCAAGGGAAAGGAAACAAAAGATCAAGCTGAACCCTAACTTAAACAGGACCCACCTAAATTGAAATTCACTCAAAACATATTCCCACATGAATTAGAAGTTATGTAAATCAAAATCCCTTCAAAGCTATGACACATAACAAATTGTTGTGCAGTCTACATATCTACATTGCACTACAAAAATCATTTAGAAAACATACAATATATCAATAGTTATCAACTGACTTACCTCCTCCATCTTCTTTCATTGCCATTGAAAAGCTTTATATCAACGTGTCTAATTGCTATTTGATATCCTCTATTTCGAAACCTCTCGTCGCTACGTACTCCATTGATAACTGGGCAATGGGCGTACATAGTGATGAGAGATGTTGAAGTGGATAATGAAGAGTAGTGCATAGATGAAGATTTCAAAATAGAGGATTGAGGTCTTTTAGAAGGCAAAACCATAGATAGACAAAAACTCAACAATATGCTAAGAAAACTATAGCTTTATTTTTCTGATTTTGAACTGATTACAGATGCCTCTAATTTATAGAGGTCTTAGACTATTCAAGAAGAATATTAGCTAATAATAGATATAGAAAGAAAACACATGCAAATAGTAAAAAGCCTTGTTAATTTCTAATTTATAAGAAATTATCTGCTTTATTCTAACAAATTAGTTGACAGAATGAGGTGTTTTAAAAACTTGATATAAACGTCCCCATGACAGAATGAGGTGTTTTATAATATTAATTGAATGCTATTTTAAATTGTAACCATTTTTTTTGCTTTCAGATTACTGCGTCATATTTATCTTCCCAAAAATAATATTAAAATATATTTAAAATAATATTCAAGTTTTATTGAATAACCATTTATTTGCTTTTAGATTACCGCTTCATATTTATCTTCCCAAAAATAATATTTGAGTTTTATTGAAAATATTTAAAAAATTTAAAAAGTAGAATCTCGAACAAAACTAATAGCTTTCATCAAAATAAAACTATTTTTTAATTTCATTTTAGGAAGTTAACAATAATGACTGCGTTTTTTTTCTTTCAAAAGATAAGAAGATAAGATTTAAGAGTGGAGATGAATTTGCATGTCATTTGAACGTCAATTTCTAGCTGAAGAGTGTTTCCTTGCACATTGCTTTTTGGTGGATGCCATTGTAATACGCCTCTCGACGTAAATACATTTTGGAGTTGAGATTGGAATAATAAATGTAAAATTAAATTTTATAGTATTCAAATAAATTAAAAGTGATACTTTGCTTGAATTTAATTGATGGAATATGTTTTGAAGATATTAGGTGTTGATTTGTTAATGTGTTGAAAATTAGGGTTTTGATTATACAAATTATACTTCACTTTATAAATTGATTGTGTTTTTTTTGGTTTAGATCCAAGTTTGTGGGATTGATTTGGCACATGAAATTGAACTTGGAGTTGAAGTTAATTTACAAGGAATGGATGATTGTAGCAAATTTTCTATAGCTTATTGGACCTATATTTGGAGTGGGGTGGTGTTAGTAGACATTGTTTTAGAAATTTCTAAGTGGGTTATGTTCTCCTTAGTCAAGACCCAAGGTGGATTGACTCAACATAAATGAACAAAGATTAAAGACAATAGACAAGCATGTGATATGCCTAGGATGATGATGTAATCACAATGCTTGATGCTACTATTATGATGCTCTCATGTGAAGCTCTTCTAATAATGTTTTTTTAGAATTCCTAATGATTTCTAAATGAATGATGGATGTCTTTAAATATGACAGTGTAGCACACAAATGTGTGCTAAGTCAACTCACAACTAGTGAAAATCTTAGCAAGGTTTAGATTTGAAATTTGGATTTTAAAAATTTGAGGTTGAGATTCGTGCATGTAGAGGTGACTTGGGATAATTGACATTTGTGAATTTGATCTTGATAGATGAATGGAAGATTTAGGGATTAAGATAAGTTATTGGAGATGGGTAATTTTGTGTATATTATGAGGCCATAAACCAAAATTCATGCAAGAAGATGATACATGCAGGCTTGTTATTTGTACAAAGCATACTCTAATTCAAGTGGGCCTAAAACATAATGGAAAAGGGCATGGGTATGCAATTTTCACCATTATAGTTTGCTCCATTATGATGTCCATACAAACAACTATGAGGATGCATGTCAAAGTAAAACAAATAGTTGACATGGAAAGTAAACAGTTTCACACTCTAAGGATACAAGCACAAACAATGATTCTTATACTCTTTTTCAATAAGCGTGTAATGTCTTAGGCCAAAATAATAATGCAAATCTAATTCTTAACCTTCCATAAACACTTATTAGTTAAATAACAACACTATCGTACCCTATTATTTAGTTATATCTTAGGAAACTCATATTTAAATTGCTATTTATACATCAACCATTTCATTACATGACGATCAACAATAGCAACATAACACTGGATCATCTTATTATAATGAACAACAAATACATATGTAATTCATAAAATCTTTCCTATTATAATAATAATTGTATTATGCTTATATAATTTTGCAACATCAACAATTCTTACCAATAGTAATGACAAATCAGATCTATACAATACAGTTGGAGTTTGCATCCCAATGAAGTTGAAGTCTCCATCCAATGAAGCTGAAATGCAAACTGTAGATGAGATTGGCCTTTGAAATCACTATGATGTTCTAGGATTCCCATTCTCAAACACAAGTGCTCTAAATGGGTTTTGAAAGGGATTTGGTTAAGCGTAGATGATGATCCTCTCTTTTTTATGTTTCACAAATAGAAGAGGTTGGCCACCATGTACACTTGCAACTTCAAATTTGAATAGTGATCATGGGTAAAAAAGATTCCACTTTGAAAGTAATGACACCAAAAATAGGCTACTAGAAACAATCATGGCAAGAAAAGTTTGCCCTGATGAAGTATCCTTCCTTTGCGCATTTATGTGCAGCACTGCGTGAGTACTAGTAGATGATTGCTCAGTTTGGGGGTTCATCCTTGCTCTCCCATCTGGATGATTGGTCAATAGTGTCAATGTCTGGTGATGGAAGAAAGAATAAGGCCATTGAAAACATGGTCTCTTCTCCTCAAGGCAAAGGTATAGGGCGTAACAAAATTTTTACAAAACTTTTTGAATCCTATACTAGTGTTATGAAAAGGTTGTTAAAAGATAAAAATTTAACATTGCCAGAAATTCGGCCTCTTTTAGAGCCGTATCTTCAGTGGTATGATGCACACCAATTTTTTCAATTCCATCAAGTGCACAGACATGACACTGAGTGATGCATACACCTACGTAACAAGATTCAGATCCACATTGATGATGGGACTATCTGTCTCGATGGGAGGAAACAAAACTCCAATAAATCTATAGCCAAGGCTAATAGCTAGTTACAAATTTACACTGATCCATTTCCTTCTCATTCTACCAATCTGGTCATGAAGTCTTCTGCATCTTCTGAGCTTGTCCCATCTAAATATGTGAACATGGTCTCCTTCACACATATTCCTCCTGCCAAGAATGAGAGCATTATTCTTGACATAGCTTTAACGTCACATGATTTTCTGCTAAACAAGGAGCCTTCTCCATTGTATGTTCTCGCCCAGATTAATGGTAACATTATGATTGGCGTCATGGTTGATCTAATGAGATGAGTGAATGTGATAATAGAGGAAACCTTGTTCATTAACATTTTACATAAGGAGAAGTACGATGAATCATGGGCATTCTTCGTACTCATGATGGGCTTTATGTTGCCCCTATGGGCACCACTTCTTTGTCAGTCTTGGTAGGACCTAAGGTTGTAGATGTATCATTTGTCATGATTCCAAAATTTGACCTATTCAGAGTTAGGCTAGGCATTCCATGGCTAGCCTCTATGAATGGGGTTGCCTTTGTAGTCCACAAGTGTTTGAAGTTCTCCCACGAGGGCGTAGTGCACATGGTTCATAACACTGGCTATAAGTTGGTGTCATGTGGGGGATTTTCTCTGGATAAATTTTGGCCAACCCCGATCAGACCTCTCCCTCCAAGGAAAGATTTGTTATATCGATCTTATGTTAAATATAAGGTTGGGGGCTCGATACCAAAAGTTATTTTTCTTGCGTCTCTCTACGCTATTTATGTGAAGGCCTCTATGATAGCAAAATAACGAGTTGTCTCTTCGACCCCATCAAAAGGGAAGGATAATCTTGCTCTCGCTCTAGAGTCTTCTCCCCCTACGTATTCTGCTCCATCTTCTTCTACTTCTTGACCCGTGGTGGCATTGTTAGTTCTTGCTCTTGTGCCTCACATGGGAAGTGGAATGGTGTTTGCGTGGCGGAAGGCGAAGTGCTAGGCTTTTCAGTTGCCCGCTTTTTAGTTTCCCGTTCTATCCACATTTCCCTGACTCACTATATATAGAAAGGGGAAGCGTTTGGACTGTGGGTTTTTTTTTGCATCTCGGCCTCCGCAACCTCTAACTGTTCTTCCACCTATCCCTTGGGCATAGAAAGGGAAGAGGCCTGCCATCGAGGCTCTTGTGTCTATTTTTTCTCCTGTTGTCATTTTTTCTCCTATGCCTCCTACTCCTACTCAAGAGACCACTCTTCCACTGGTGACGATTGTGAAGGATGTTCCTGTAGTTGAGTAGCAACGCTCGACCTCTTCTCAGATTGCATCCTCTAGTGCTCGTAGTCAACGTAACCGGCTTGCGTGTGAGCGTAAGCATCAACAAAAGGATCTAGTTACGAAGCATGCTACCATTGAAAAAGACCAGGGAGGAACCTATTGTCCCTGCTCTTGTTTCTTATGTTGCTCTACTTGTTTCTGTTGTTTTTGCTTCAGTTTCCATCACTTCTGTCTTGCTTCTAGATCCTCTGACGAGTCTTGATGATGCTCATCCCAAAAGGGTACAAGTATTCATCGCTCCCTCTGTGGATCCTCCTCTTTTGATGTCCCTCCCGAACATCCCTCATTTTTCACAGCTTGTTGACATGCCCAATAGAAAGGTGGTGTCTTCTACGGTTGCCTGTAGTTTCTCCTTCACTTCTGCTTCCTTAGTGGGGATCCTGCATCCTCCGCTAAAGCGTAAGTTGGAGGATGACCTCACCATGAGTGATGGTTGTAAGAAGGGTTCCCATTTTTTGGAAGCTAGTTCTATTTTGGCTTATGTCATCCTTGTGACAGAGGCAACCCCCACTTCCTTAGAGTTGGTCATCACCCTTCTTCCTGAGGTCGACAATGACTCTTGGGTGGATTGTCCTTCCCTCATTAAGTTGACACAAGGTACTCCCGAAAAGTGCATGTTCAACTTGGTGGATGATATCCTGGCCCTATCCTTGATCTTTGCAAGATCGATGACCTTTGCTTCATAGGAACTTGGTGAAGAAGACCTCGAGTGGCCTTCTTCCTTGGCTCTTGTTGAAAATGAGTTAGAGGGTACTTCCCTTGCTATCCCGCCCTTGCAGGATCATCCTCCCTCCCCTTATAATGATCTATATTGGGAGTAGGAGGACTTGTTGGTCGATGAGGACTAGGGTGGTGCCTCTTCTACATTTGTAGATTAGCTTTGTTTGTGTGTTTTTGTTCCCTCGTGCATGTCTTTTTATGTTTGTGATCTCTCCTGGAGGACCCTTGCTACCCTTATAGGTACTTGGATAGAGGCACAAAAATCTGTCACACACTTCTTCTATTTGTGTCATCATTATTCTATGTGTCGTAATCTTGCTTTTCGATATTGGGGACAATGCAAAGCGTTGGGGGCATTTAGGCCTTCTTCCATGTTGACCCAATTTTTAGTTTTAATTTGTCTTCATGTGCTCTTCTTCATGTTCTGAGAACTTTGGGGATTGATTATAGTTCATACGTACACTATATTATATCTATATATATATATCTATGGACAATTCTAACCCTAAATTATTAGGTCCCCTTGTCTCTTGATTTCTTCGTCTCTGATTGTCTACTTCTTGATGTTGTGGTTTCAATGTGTTGTCCCTTGCGTGTGTACAACATACCACAAATACATCTCACTATGTGTTGTGTGCCACAACATCTCTTATCTTTCTTTCTCCTTAGGATGCCATGTGCTCCTCTGTGTAGCACACATCATCTAAACAGGGGGCTATCATGCTTGTTTAAATTTCAATAAGGTGAATTCTTTTAAAAGGATTCCTTGGTGTCATATTTATTTACAATGAATTCCTTAACAAAAAATCCCTTGTTGAAAACCTTCATTTTCCAAAATGATGTATTCTCTCAAAAAAGACTCCTTGACAAAAATTTCTTTCAAAAAGGATCCTTTAGTGAGAGTCTAAAAATTTTCCTTTTGAAAAATGAGTATTCTTTCTAACGAAATAGTTTGAAAACTTTCCTTTCAAAAAAAGGAATATTCTTTCTAATGAAAGATTCTGAAAACTTTTCTTTTGAAAAAAGAGAACTCTTTCCAATGGATTCCTTGATGAAAGATCTTTCAAAAGGATTCCTTGACAGAATGGTGCAGTCATGGATGGAGGGTTCAGAAAGAATTGTTTAACTGTGTAGCTTAGAGTAAACACAACGAAAATAACACAAGAAAATGCTCTACAAACATAGATCTTTATTGAATTGGCAATCTTACATGCATCATATTCCTCATAGGTGAATAACCAGCGCTCACAAGCTTGTCGCAAGGGTATTCAACATTACAACTGGCCGAAGGCCTTATTACAATCCCTCAATTAGATGATGCTAATTTTCTAAACTCTAATCATGAAAATCCTAAACTATTCTACTAATGAATAATTACAATGAATTACAAATGATCTTAAATATGATTCTCTAGCTCCAACAAAGGTCTGCGTTGGCCTCAAAGGTTTACAAATCCTGATGAATGATCAACCATGTAGGTCAACCTTAAAACATGAAAGATAATCCTTCACGAAATGAAATGAATTGTGGATCTCCAAGATAGATCCCATTGGACCCAAAAATTATTGTATGATACTCCATTAAGCTCTGCACACTCTGGAATAGGTATGCACTATGAAATATGGACCAGGTTGACCCCAAATTCTCTAACTATGAATTACAGTGAAATTATGAGAGCGATAACTTTTTGAAAACACATGCAAATGATATGGAATCCAGATATGATGTAGATGACCTCGTGTAGGTGTTAGATCCTACTTCGTGAGTTGAGAAATAATAATGGGTGAAATGCGAAATGAAATGTTGAAATTTCTATAGACTGAAATGCAAGAAAAAAATGTTTTTGGTTGATATAGGATTGCTTTACAACTAGGGATGATCCTGCATCAGACACCCATGGTTAGAAGAAAAATGAGTCCCTCACTTTCTAGGGGCTAGAGAAAAACCAAAGTGTTCCACCTCAGCTCGAGAAATCCATGATGAATCCTCCACTTGTCCGCCTTTCCACTTCATTAGATATTCTTTGTACTACTTGTTCCTAGTGCTCCTTTCATTTTTGGTATCCAAAATTTGTTCAATCTCCTCCAGTGGTTGATGTGGTAATTATTCCTTCAAATCTACTTCATTTCTACTGCCACTTGATTGTCCTTCATGATACTCATATATATCTACAATATTGAAAATAGATGATATACCCAATGTCTCTGGTAACTCCACTTCATATGCATTTCCAAAATCATACTTCCTTGCAATCTTACATGGTCCAAACTTCCTCATCTTCAGCTTATTGTATGTTCCAAAATTGGAAATCTCTCCTTCCTCAGATATACCATCACTTTATCTCCAACAATGAACTCCTTGTGTCTCCTGTGCTCATCTACCTTTTCCTTATACTTATTGTTCATGTCCTCCAAATGCTTCCGGACTTGATTATGAAATGTCTCCATGAAGTCTACAAACTCTTATGTCTCTACACTCCCTTGTTCTCCATACTGATATCTCTTAGCTTTGCAACTCCTCTAGGATGTACTCCTTGTTGGAAGAATAAAGAAGAAGCCCTCTAGTGTGTTGTCATTGATGCCAACATTGTTTGGTGACAGTTTTTGTCCATCCAGTAATCAGTGCTTCTGTTACTCTAATCTGGTAATTTGGTCCGAAATTGTTCATATTAAAAGATCGACCTATGTGAATTTAATATGTTATTTAGGACTATTAATTGCATCTATGGACAAGTTTTCAACGATTTTGGTTGAATGGGCTGAAAGATTTAAATGACAAAATTTTGGCATACAGGCCTTGTATATTCCTCTGGCCGACATGGATAAGTAGTGTACGCTTCATGGATGGTTAAAGAGATCCTTCTTAGGTCTAGGTTGACCTAATTTATTGTCTTGCACGTTTTGTTTTGAGTGCAAAAGTAGTTTTGGTCTGAGCCGACAAGCTATTTCTAAATTGATTATGTATACACCCAATTAGGTCGACCTAATTGATATATGAAGATGTAATAGCGTATATGTATGAAATTTTTTTCTATTGAAGATATGTGTGTGTGATATGTGACAAGTAATAAGTAGTGATGCACAACAGTGTGATATTGTGCGAAGTTGTAGGTAGTTGTGAACCTGTAAACCGGTGTAGGATTTTGTATTCCAGAGCTTAATTGGAATTGAAATCAACACATAGAAGGTGTATTCATTAGTTCATCTTTTTGATAATGAGACACACTCCATTTTTGTAATTATTTCAGGCTGTAAGCCTTTCAAGGACAGTGTGTCCTATCTGCTTGCCCCTATAATATCTTATGACCGGTTATAATAATTGTGAGCTAATCCTCATTGTGGTTTTTCCCATTCTTGGTTTTCCACGTAAAAATATGATGTTCATGTGTCATGTGGTGTTATGATTCCTTTCATGTTTTTTTTTACAACTATAGTTAGATATGTTTTAATTATTGAATGGTTAGCAGTTAAATGGTTTGGTAGAATGCTAATTCACCCCCCAACTCTCAGTATTCTGGGTGTTCAACAATTGGTATCAGAGCTTGGTTCCTTTGGAAAAGTTTAAAAGCTTAAGGAAGATCTTGAAGTTTGAAAAATGGATGACAAAAGGTGTCCTGTTCCTCCCAAAGAGATCTCTGCAACTAAAGAAATCCTTGTTTCTCTTGAAGATCAGGACAAAATTGAAAATGAGAAAGAAACTCTGAGGGAGAACTTAAAAGAAGCAAATGAATGCATCAAAAAATTAAGAGAGAAAATTAAGAAGTTCAAAGAAAGGCATAAAGAAATCAGTGATTGGTTGAAGAAAGCAAATGAAGACATCACCAGACTAAAGGTACAAGTGGAAGAAAATAAAAGAATTGAGGACTGTCAAAAAGCTGAAATTTAGAGCAAGGTTGATAAGTGTACAAAGCTTGAACAAGAAGTGGTAACCCTAAAGTCTGACCCTGAGAAAGCAAGGGCTCATGAGGAAAAATTTAAAATAAGTACTACAATGCTTGATGAGTTGATTGCATTTCAGAAAACTTCTAAGGATAAAGGTGGTTTAGGACTTGAAGAAGGACAAAGCTCAAAAGAAAATTAGACTCCTAACAAGGTTGACAATCAAAGTAAGACTCAAGGAAATGGTAGACAGATCAAGAATCAAAGAAGCAATACTGAAAGAACTCCTATCCGATAACCTAATGCTCAAAGGTACCCATCTTTCAATGGTATTTATTTTTCATGCAATAATTTTGGTAATAGAGCAACATAATGTAGAAGTAGAATGAATCAAAATGTTGGATTCTTTTCTAGACAATGTTTTGCTTGCAAAAAGTTTGGGCATAGAGCTACTGTGTGTAGAAGTCAGATAATGATGAATAGATTATGTTAGGAATAGAAAATTTTCACTTAACTTGCATTTAATGTTTTTCAAACCCTAGTTCCTAGTGTCCATTAATTCTATTAGATGAGTCCTAACCATGTCGTCATTCATTTCCCAGGTCCAAAATCCATGAGTCATTTTTTTTCCCAAGTCATTTTTCATCACTCATGTATGCGTCTTCAACCCTAGTTTACATCTATGCATGTGTTGTTAACCCAAAATTATGTTTTGTCTATGTACCACACTCCTGCGGGGTAGTTGGAAAGCCCTAGTGGTATTATAGGTGAACGAATGCAACAAAGAAAGAAACCACATTCCCGCAGGTATGATTACAAAATCTAGTGGGATGACAGTGGTAGGTGAAGCAGTGCGGTGCAACAGTAGGACACCTTTCATCATACCATGTTGAAGAGACTCATTCAAACACCCGATGGATATGAGTGCAAACGTTATTAGGGAGATCAAATAGTTTTAGTGGGAGTCAATTTCAAGTCTTCCCGACAAAACGATACACCCGATAGACCGACAATGTGAATGTCATCGAGGACACTATGCTATTTTAGTGGGAGTTAAGGTTGGAGTTAGTCCAATGGAGCGACGTTGTAAAGGGGAAAATTGAATGTATTAGGGAGAATATGGTATGTCGGAGAGAGCTTGTTAATGGTCCCTTCGATGGGGTGATGGGTGTTAAGGGCTTAACATACGATGGGTTGAGGGGAGATCAAGATATTGGACAGAGTATCAAGTCACTCTCTTTGAAACCCCGAAGGAGAACCAAAGCATACAGTTGAACTTCATCAAAGGGAGAAAGGATTTCAGCGGGAGTGCAATCATAGTCATTCTGATGTGCCGATGAAGCTTCCCGCATCACCACAGGAGCGTAAAAGGGATTTGTGGGGTAGCGGTGATGATATTAAAGGCATATCGGGGAAAACAATATGAATTTCTTTGACTGACTCACATTGAAAATAAATTATTTTCAGATTTGACAATGTTAAAGGAAAAATATTTCATAAGCAAAAGAGCGGGAATGTAATTTAATGTTTTTTTTGCAAACAATGAATATTTCATTGGTCGAGTTTGGATGTTATACCAATGGTTCTGAATATGAAAAATCAGTTGTAGAATGTAAACGGTATGTTTCTTTCAAATCTATAAGAAGGAAACTAAGACCATGAAGCAGGGTTCTGGAATTTGTTTTGGGATAATGATGTTGTGAAGGCCTGTAACTGAGAACATCAATAAAGAAGTTTTTTTTCTTTGGTGTCAAATTCTTTGGTTGTTAATTACTTGTTGGTATTATTGATTGAAGTTATCTTGCTATCTCCACTTTGATTTTTTTCATGTTGTTTAAATCAATGTATCAGGGGTATATTTGATTTATCAAAACAAACTTGTTGTTGTTGTGTGATAAATTTAATTGGCTCCTTCAAGGAAGGATTAAATTCATTTGAATGGATCACAGTAACTTGGGAAAATCAATTGGATAAATAAGAAGAACCTGGTAGCTACAATTTTGCATGTTTATGCAAGGCATGAACAAAATAGTGCCAAGTAATTCGACTTGTAACCAGAAAGGTAAACACACACAATTAAAATTTGACTCTGTTACCCACATAAGGCACTAATCAATTCATTTCTAGAGTAATTCCTTGTACCATTAGAGTAAATCAAATTTTGTTTTCTACAATCGGAGTAGAAATAGTTTAGAGGTAGTCTATTTTATACACTCATGCCGGTATAAAATAGATTAAGAAGTGGATAATTGAACAAGGAGTTAGGATTAGACAAATCCTCTAAAATTGTATGAGGAGAAAATATGCTAAATTATCACCAAGCACTTGTGGAGAATGTATACTTAATGGTGATCAAGGTAATACCCGCCTAGGCATAACAAAGCCTAAAGTGCAGGGAACTTCAATCATTGTGATTGATTCCGTTCGTTGGAAAAATTCACATGTAAAACCCAATTATAAAGATTGGAAAACTTTTAGGGATTTGCAGCCTACTGATTTGGGAACCAACAAAATCCTCGAAGGCAATTGTGAGAACCAATCGATTGTTGGGCCTGCCGAATTGTGTGGGAAAAGGTGCATCAAGTAGGAATCATTGTAGGCCACCTCCATACACATTATGTGGAATTATTTGATGTGATCCACTGAATTTCCCAATCCTTTGTATTTATCAAACTTTGGGACTTCAAATCCAGGTTGGAAAAGGTACCATCGCGATGTTCCTATTGAAAGGGTGTTACTAAATTTTCACCTACAACTCAATTTGGTAGAGCTCAAGTAGATGATTAATTTTAAAGGTGAAAAGTATTCCAAACATTTTTCATGTGCTTAACCATTGCATATTTAAAGGTGCTTAAAAACGATAGAATTCAGTTTTCTTATTTAGTGTTTTGCAACATAAAGGAGAATACATAAAGTCACAAGATATTGATTTCATTCATTTCTGTAATGTTTCATTCATTTTTGAAATATACACAAGACTAAAAAATGTTGTTGTTTCTATACATTGAAAAGAAAAGAACGATCAAATGTACCACACAAGCCATGGGAGTAGTTGAACTAAAGCAACATGGAAATACACTATACATCTGAAGATGAAAGTAATGAAAAAAGCACATAAAGAAAAACATATCCATCATTTCCTGACAGAATCTTGGGTGGGTCTTCATTGTCTTTCGCCCCAAATCGCTCCTGACCATCAGATGAACCTACATTATGATAAGAGAGTTGGTTAGAGCTCCGGTTATGAATCTCATTATATACCCTATCAATAGAAATATAACATATGCCTATGATGCTTTAATTCGGTTGAGAAAGTATCAGATGTCTGCAGGAGAGCTTGAAAGTATAGCATCACAAGAGCATTAAGCTTCATTTTTTTTATCTAATATGTTTTTTCACTGTGCAAGTATAGCTGAAATATTGTCGTTGATTCATTTTTGTTGACATCATAGCATGTGGTGCACTCCCACAAGGGTTGAGCCCAACATGCTGCCCCTAAGTTTCAAGAGGGGAATGAGATAGGAAAAACACATTCAGATTGCTCAAATGAAAGCATTTTCAGCTTAAGGAGCAATTCACAAAGTGGTTGTAAGAACAACCAACTCATTTCTCATTTAGGAGTACCAAATCTAAAGGAGTATTGGAACTGCCCTCTCACTTTGAGATGGGAGTCACAAATGAGCAAGGATTTCATTTGAGATGCTAAACTAATGTGCAGATGAACCAAGATGCAAATCAGAATAAAGTGCACCATTTTTTCATAGAAGGATTTATGTTTGCAAGCAAGATTTCATGCTATCATTGCTTGGTTTAATTGAATGGTACTGTTATCATATCTTGTTGCTGCAATGTATCAATATTTTTTGTTGTTTATGTTGTTTCAAGTGTTCACATTGAAGGGACAACAAATTATGTGTTGGTCTTGAAGCACCAATAGGGAGCAATCATCAAGCATTTATTGCATGATTAGGAGTAGAAGAGCTTTGACAGTGCAAGGTCATAAATGAATGAACAAAGGGCAATGTGATCACAAGGCCATAGGGGTAACAAGTAAAGTTTCAATCAAGACAATATTGGTAAAGAAATGAAGACAAAGGTTGCAGCCCAAAAAGTGTTGTGATCGAGTGAAGAGAAATGTATGAGAGTGCAGAGCACAAAAGATAAAAGCATCCATTTATCATTAAAAATACAAGGATTGATAAACAGTGTGGATACATTTTCATAGATTAGATCATCATTTTATCCATGGACACAAAGAATAATTCAGATCTTGTATAATCTGATGAAAGAATCATTTTACAAAACTGATAAATACTTATACAATGGACCTTCTTGCCACATTTAAACAAAGACAAGATAATAACCTACAGAAAAATTGAGCATTTATCCATGTAAAAGTGTTTTAGAGAATATTGATCTGTAGTGTTAAGGACATGTAAGCTTCAAAAGAGTTTCACACAACAAATGGATTAAATGGTGTCTCATCAACTAGCTGCTTCTACATGGTGTTTGTAAGACCAAAATAAAGCCTCATCAAAAAGGTCAAAACCCCATCATCTACAAAAATGGAAAAACCCAGAAAATGTAAAAGAAGATGCATGGGTTAGTTGTGAGGTCAAGCATAATGGAGCCATGGGTTTTGAAAACCCCATATCATGTTTTCTACAACAAATAATGAAGTCCAATATTGGCATTCGTAGTCGCAGCCTGGGGGTTTTGTTTTGTTGATGAAAGAAGCCAAAGTCACCAAGGGTATTACATAAAGTGTTTACAAAATACAAAAAATAATGAAACCCTTGATCTTGCACGAGTATGAGAAACACCCTAGAAAAATGAAGATTGAAAGTCACAACCTGGGTTATTATTTTTTCTTTCTGCATAAAGTTCAGAAAATGAAAAAGAAATGTTTTGAAGCTGCGGCCATGAGATAAAGGAGGCCTCATAAATACATGAAATCATGAATTTAAAATGCATAGAGTTCATCCACTTTGCAGAATAATGAAACCCTCAAAGTTTTGTGTTCAAGATGCATAAAGAAAGAAGGAATGTAAAGCTCGAGTGAATAAGAACTTACCTTAGTTTTTTTCTGTTGATAAATGCATTCGAAGCCATATTCAATCCTTCTAAAAGCTCAAGACAAAAGTGTTCATGGTGGCCTCAAGTAAAAGAGAGCATCGAAAGAGGGAACAAAAGAGAATGCATGAGAAAATTCGTGCATCAAAGCCTTGAAAATAGATTCAAAATGGAGGAGATAGAAAGATTCTTGCATTTTTTACAAAAAAGAGATACTTACCATGCAATTTTTTTGAAGAGAATTGCTTCAAAACTCATAAAAACTACATGAAACTTGAAGCAAACCCTAGCTCGATGGCGACATGTGGAAAGCCGAGTTTTCAAAAAATCTAAGATGCAAAATGATGCTAAAATTGAGGGGTTGAATGGTTTTGTTCTAGGGTTTCCAATTTACCCTAATTCGGCCTTGAGCATTTTTTCACAATGTTTTAAGATTTTATGCAAAGTATTAATGCCACGATGGTGTTAGTGTTTTTTCATACTTTGTCAAGCCTAGGCAGCATGCATTAGGGTTTTTTTTGTGATTTTTTTAGAAAATCATATGGCTAGGTGTCCTAAGTTTTTATGATTTTTATAGAAAATCAAATGAAAATTCCTCGAATGTTCAATATTTGGAAATTTTTTGATCAAAACCATATATGCTATAGTTGCCTTGTATTTTTGAGGAAAAATCAAATCAAGGCCTAAGTCGACCTCCTTTTTTGCAAAGAAATCAAAACGGCAAACATTGTAAGGCATTACTAAAACAATGTTTCTATAAATTGTTTTAGTGATTGTCATTTAAAATGCAGTAAAAAAGAACAAGTGTTGAGAGGAATCTTTCTTTTCTCAGTTTGATTCTCATTGTGTAAAATATAATTTTTTTTAGTGAACTAGGCCTTCTATTCTTGATTTCGGTCAATTCTGGGTGGTTTTAGAGTCTTTTCTGGGTTGACCCACTTGGCATAGAAAGTTTCCACATTTGTCATTCAGTTCTAAGGTAGTTTGGGCCCTATTTTGGAGGATTTTTCTTCTTGCTCAAAATGGCATTGAAGTTTCTATTCCAAAGAGCAGTTAGCGAATATTTTTCCTTCTCACTCTTGGAGACACTTTGGAGGCATATATTGGAGAAAAACTTAGTATTTTCTCAGTTCAAATTTGCTTCTTTCTCTCTTGATCATTTGTAGAGAGTTTTGTAAGTTGATTTGTACTCATATTTTCATGTTCTCATACTCCTTTAAGATCAATAAAAGCAACAAAGCATTCCTATCTCATAATTTTTGTCTCTTTTTGCAGTATTGATTTGATGTTGTTATTGTGATTCCAAGTATTGAATCCTTTTTATGTCTCATTATTGCAAGTGTGGGTGCAGAAATTTCATGTAGCACAGGTTGTATGTTGTGTTCGATTTTGAACCTTCATACAAATCACTTTTGTGTTGTATGTTTCATGTGAGGTTGTGAAAGTTGGTGTTTTAAGAGCTGATTGTGAGTGGATTTATTAAATAAGTCAAAGTTCTGGTGCATCACCCATTCGGTTTAGGATTTCATTTCAAGTTACCTTTCTATCCTTTTCCTTAGAGAAAATCATTTAGTTTAGGTTATCTGCCAAGGGAACCAACCCTCTCTGGAGATTCGTTCTCATCATAAGTTACCCACAACTTGAGAATGTTTCCATGTTTAAAAAGGATAGTTGAGTCAAGCTTAGCTAGGGTGCAATCCTGATTGACAACAGTTTTTGGCACACTCGGTGGGATTGATTGGAATTTTTTAGTCCAAGATTTGATCATTTATTACTGTTAATATGTGTGTATATTAGTAAGATCTGCCTTTGGAGGAAAAAATCTACACACATTTAGCGACTCCGATCTCAAATTTAGTGGTTTCAATATGATCAAGTGCTAGTTTATTTCAAAAAATATATATTTTTGCTTGTTTTCTAGTTTTGAATGAATGAATATGCCCATGTTTCATGGAGATATGTCTTATCATCCATCATACCATAAAAATTCTACTTATCCATCTCCTTATAAGCCATATCAGGTTAATCATGCTACTAGTTTTAATTCCATGGCTTTTCAAAACCAACATGCTCAATATAATTACCACCCACCCACCCCTGCTCAGCCTCCATATCAGCCTTCATATGCTCAAAACCAGCTCCAAGAGAGTGAAAAGGAGGAGATTGCAAACATAAAGGGTATGTTTCTTGACTTCATGCTTTACTTCACAAAGCAGGTAGAGGAGATCAAAAGGCAACACAAGTATAATAATCAACAGGAAGAGATGGCTTATCAGGCCTATCTCTACAAGCAAGAGTTGAAGACACAAAGGATACAATTTGAGGAGAACCTTGAAAGAGAGATAGTTGCAAATAGGAGTAGATGAAGCTTGTGTTTTCTCAAACACAAAGGCATGAATTCCAAGCATCTCTTGTAGTTCCAAATCAGCCTACTCAAGAGGAGGTTCGTAAGTATAAATTTCCAAGTTTTAGACAAAGTGAGCCTCTTAATACTCCTAAAGTTGAGATTCCAAGTTTTAGGCAGGATAAGGCCTTTAACACCTCAAGCCAGCTCCTTAAGCTTGAAATCCCAAGTTTCTGAAGCGTTCATCCTTTGCAAATTGAGGAAAATAATCAAGTTCAGCCTAGTATAGTTCTAGATCAGCCCCTTGAACAACATATTTCCTTTCAAGAAATCCAAGAAGCTCCCCAAGTTTCCCCACATGATGAATCCAAGGATGAACCCATTGATCAGGATATCTCACTCCTCTGGGAGAGGATTAGAAATGTAGATTTATCACATTTAAATATGGAGTATTCCCAATTACAACAACAAAAGATTGAACAACAAAAGTCTTCTCCAAATGATCCTTTCAATTTTTTGACTAATGAGCTTCCTTATTTTGTTGAAGAGGATGAAAATGATTCATTGTTCATCTCAGAAGATCAATTGGGGCAGGAGGATGAAGAGGTAAAGGAGGGTGTTCAAGAGGATAACTCCATGTTTTGGTTTGATGAACTGCCTTCTTTTGTGAACCAAGAAGAAGAAAGCATGTTCATACCAACAGTAGTTGCAAGTCAGGGGTAAGAGCATATTTTGAAAAACCAAGATCAGCTAGAACAACAAAATATTGACAACTATTTTGAGGTATCCAGCTGGTACAATGATGAGGAAGATCTAGAAAATCAGGAACAACTAGTTGTAGAGATGGAGGAAAATGTTGAGGTGCATGTTTTAACTGATTTATTTGAAGATTTTCCTTTAATTGTTAGTAGTGATAAAGAGAATATATGCGAGCTAAAAAAACTGACAAGTTGTGATCAACAAGAGCACAAAAATCACATTGACAGAGAGTTGGTCCGTAAATTAATGAGTAAGGAAAGCATTGTTGTGGAGGTTCAAGAGTGTGGTATGCATGATAACATGCCTAAAATGGAGCATAGTTAGGAGATCGAAGGCATGGTTTAGGTAGAGCAAAAAGGGGTGATGGTTGAAGAGTCAATTGACAAAGGAGAAGTTAACATAGATACATTGGAGGAAAATTCCCTTGAAGAATAGTTAAGTAAATTGACTGAAGAGAACCAATCTTTTCAAGACAATTGAATTCTTGATTGTCAGGATCCTAACTGTTCAGCTTGTAGAGAGCTTGCCACTTTGCTGAATTCTTGTGATGACCATGTGAATGATGAGGACTATAAGGAAGGTATGCAACTAAATCCTTTGGAATAAGAGGGAAAATGTAAAGAAATTTCTCATGAAGCTAATTTACATGATCTTAGCTGGTTGGAGGAGCTTCCTTTCTATTGTACAGAGGAGCTTGAGGCTGATGTTTCAGCTAAAGGTTTGTCGGGAGAGGCTATCTCATTGTCTGAGAATTTTCCTTCCTTTATTGAAGAAGATCCTAATTCAAAAGGCTCCTATTTGGGTAATAATGTGGATTTTAAGCTTGGGCCAGCTGTTCCTAAGAGCCTTTCAAGAGCTGATAGCTTTGAGGAGTTATTAGCTACCCTGATGGAAGAAGATAGTCCATTGACCATGGAGGAGGGATCAACATGGCAAGCTATCATGTGTGGTGAAGGTGATGTTATTTTTGATCACTCGAATTATTTTCTCTCTAGCCCAAAGCTTTCAAGGGGATGTCCCATTAGGCATATTGCTTGGTTGGAAGCCAATAAGAAAGAGCAGCCCTATAGCAACACTGATCTAGAGCATCAAAGGAGGTATCAAGTTAAGGACGACCAGTCCACTTCTTCAATTGATCACCACTAGTTCCCCAATCAAGATAGGTGGGAAAGTGACTACATTTTCCTTCTCGAAAAGATGTTGCAACAGTTTTTTGAATATTTGATCTTTCTCCATCTCTTTTGGTTAACTCACAAGAAAATGGAGCATTACAGGTTGCAAAGAAGAGGCAACTACTTTCTTGAACCAGTTAATGGTTTTGTTTAGGTAGTCCTTACCTTAGTAGGTTAGGTTAGTGTTTTTTGCTAATAAGTGCTTAAGGCACATTTACTTCTATTATGTTTTCTTTCCCTAAGTGTTGTTGCACATATTTGTTGGCCAATAGGGCCTTGTTAGTTTCTTTCAATTTAGTTTTTTGCTATTGTTTGGAGTATTTTCCTTTGAGTTACAATGGTTTTCTGAGTTTAGGTAGAATTTGACTCCATGCCCAAAGGATGGTTAAGGCAACTGTTCTATATGCTTAGCAAGCAAGCATTCAACAGAAATTGCTAGAAATGTTACCAAATTTTCACCTACAACTCAATTTGGTAGAGTTGAAGCAGTTGATTAATTTTAAAGGTGAAAGGTATTCCAAACATTTATGTTATCCTTAACCATTGCATATTTAAAGGTGCTTAAAAAAGATAGAATTTAGTTTTGTTATTTAGTGTTTTGCAACATAAAGGAGAATACATAAAGTCAAAAGATATTGCTTTCATTCATTTTTATAATGTTTCCTTCATTTTTGAAATATACACAAGACTGAAAAAATGTTGTTTCTATACATTGAAAAGAAAAGAATGATCAAATGTCCCACACAAGTCGTAGGAGTAGCTGAACTAAAGCAACATGGAAATACACTATACATCTGAAGATGAAAGTAATGAAAAGAGCACATAAAGAAAAACATATCCATCATTGCCTGGTAGAATCTTGGGTGGGTCTTCATTATCTTTGGCCCCTCCTCGCTCTTGACCATCAAATGAATCTGCATTACTACAAGAGAGTTGGTTAGGGCTCCGGATATGAATCTCATTATATGCCCTATCAATAGAAATATAGCATATGTCTATGATGCTTTAAGACGGTTGAGAAAGTATCAGATGTATGCAGGAGAGCTTGAAAGTCAAAAATCACAAGAGCATTAGGCTTCATTGTTTTTTATCTAATATGTTTGTTCACTATGTAGGTATAGGTGAAATATTGTCACTGATTCATTTCTATTGAAATCATAACATGTGGTGCAAAAATGGGCTCCCGCAAGGGTTGAGCCTAGCATGCTGCCCCTAAGTTTCAAGAGGGGAATGAGATAGGACAAACACATTCAGATTGCTCAAATGAAAGAATTTTCAACTTAAGGAGTAACTCGCAAAGTGGCTGTAAGAACAACCAACTCATTGTTCATTCAGGACTATCAAATCAAAAGGAGTATTGGGATAGCCCTCTGACTTTGAGAAGGGAGTTACAAATGAGCAAGGAGTTCATTTGAGATGCTAAACTAATGTGCAGATGAACCAAGATGCAAATCAGAATAAAGTGCACAATTTTTTCATAGAAGGATTTATGTTTGCAAGCAAGATTTCATGTTGTCATTGCTTGTTTTCATTGAATGGTGTTGTTATCATATCTTGTTGCTGCAATGTATCAATATTTTTTGTTGTTTATGTTGTTTCGAGTGCTCACATTGAAGGGACAACAAAGTATGTGTTGGTCTTGAAGTGCCAATAGGGAGCAATCATCAAGCATTTATTGCATGATTACAAGGAGTAGAAGAGCATTGACAATGCAAGGTGATAAGTGAATGAACAAAGGGCAATGTGATCACAAGGCCATAGGGGTAACAAGTAAATTTTCAATCAAGATAACATTGGTAAAGCAATGAAGAAATTTTTTGCAACTCACAAAGTGCATTGATCAGGTGAAGAGAAATGTACGAGAATGCAAAGCACAAAATATAAAAGCATCCATTTATCATTACAAATACAAGGAGTGATAAATAGTGTGGATGCATTTTCATAGATTAGATCATCATGCTATCCATGGACACAAAAAATAATTCAGATCTTGTATAATCTGATGAAAGAATCATTTTACAAAATTGATAAATACTTATACAATGGACCTTATTGCAGCATTTGAACAAAGACAAGATATTAACCTACAGAAAAATTGAGTATTTCTCCATGTAAAAGTGTTTTAGAGAATATTGATCAGTAGTGTTAAGGACATGTAAGCTTCAAAAGAGTTGCACACAACAAATGGAGTAAATGGTGTCTCATCAACTAGCTATTTCTACATGGTTTCTGTAAGACCAAAATAAAGCCTCATCAAAAAGGTCAAAACCCCATCATCTATAGAAATGGAAGAACGCAGAAAATGCAGAAGAAGATACATGGGTTAGTTGTGATGTTGAGAATAATGGAGCCATGAGTTTTGAAAATCCCATATCATGTTTTCTACAACAAAGAATGAAGTACAGTATTGACATTCGTAGTAGTGGTCTGGGGGTTTTGTTTTGTTGCTAAAAGAAGCCAAAGTCACGAAGGGTTTTACATATTTTTTTTGCAAAATACAGAAAATAATGAAACCCTTGAGCTTTCACAAGTATGAGAAACACCCTCGAAAAATGAAGATTGATAGCCGCGACCTGGGTTATTGTTTTTTCTTTTTGCATAAAGTTTAGAAAAAAATAAAAATGTTTTGAAGTCACGGCCATGAGATACAAGAGGCCTCATAAATACAAGAAGTCATGAACTTAAAATGCATAGGGTTCCTCCACTTTGCAGAATAATGAAACCCTCAAAGTTTTGTGTTCAAGATGCATAAAGAAAGAAGGAATGTAAAGCTCGAGTGAAGCAGAGCTTACCTCAATTTTTTTCTATTGAGAAATGCATTTGAAGCCATGTTCAATCCTTCTAAAAGCTCAAGACAAAAGTGTTCACGGAGGCCTCAAGTAAAAGAGAGAATCGATAGAGGGAACAAAAGAGAATGCATGAGAAAAGTCGTGGGTTAAAGCCCTACAAATAGATTCAAAATGGAGGAGATAGAAAGATTCTTACATTTTTGCAAAAAAGAGATACTTACCACACAATTTTTCTAAAGAGAATTGCTTCAGAACTCAGAAAAACCCCATGAAACCTGACACAAACCCTAGCTCGATGGTGGCATATGCAGAGTCGAGTTTTCCAAAAATCCAAGATGCAAAATGATGCTAAAAGTTAGGGGTTGAATGGTTTTGTTCTAAGGTTTCCAATTTACCCTAATTCGGCCTTGAGCATTTTTTCACAATTTTTTAAGATTTTATGCAAAGTATTAATGCCACGATGGTGTTAGTGTTTTTTCATACTTTGTCAAGCCTAGGCAGCATGCCTTAGGGTTTTTTTGTGATTTTTTTAGAAAATCACATGGCTAGGTATCCTAAGTTTTTATGATTTTTATAGAAAATCAAATGAAAATGCCTTGAATGTTCAATATTTGGAAATTTTTTGATCAAAACCATATATGCTATAGTTTCCTTGTATTTTTGTGGAAAAATCAAATCAAGGCCTAAGTCGACCTCCTTTTTTGCAAAGAAATAAAAACTGCAAACATTGTAAGGCATTACTAAAACAATGTTTCTATAAATTGTTTTAGTGATTGTCATTTAAAATGCAATAAAACAAAACAAGTGTTGAGGGGAATCTTTATTTTCTTAGTTTGAGTCTCATTGTGCAAAGTAGAAAAAAACTGAGTGAACTAGGCCTTCTATTCTTGTTTTCGGTCAGTTTTGGGTGGTTTTAGAGTATTTTTTGGGTCGACCCACTTGGGATAGAAAGTTTCCACATTTTTCATTAAGTTCTGAGGCAATTTGGGCCCTATTTTGGAGGATTTTTCTTCTTGCTCAAAAATGGCATTGAAGTTTCTATTCCAGAGAGCAGCTAGCGAAGATTTTTCCTTCTCACTCTTGGAGACACTTTGGAGGCATATATTAGAGAAAAACTTAGTATTTTCTCAGTTCAGATTTGCTTCTTTCTCTCTTGATCATTTGCAAAGAGTTTTGTAAGCTGATTTGTACTTATATTTTCATGTTCTCATACTTCTTTTAGTGCAATAAAAGTAGCAGAGCATTCGTATCTCATAATTTTCGTCTCTTTTTGCAGTATTGATTTGATGTTGTTATTGTGATTCCAAGTATTGGATCCTTTTTATGTCTCATTATTGGAAGTGTGGGTGCAAAAATTTCATGTAGCACAGGTTGTATGTTGTGTTTGATTTTGAACCTTTATACAAATCACTTTTGTGTTGTATGTTTCATGTGAGGTTGTGAAAGTTGGTGCTTTAAGAGCTAATTGTGAGTGGAGTTATTAAATAAGTTAAACTGGTGCATCACCCATTAGGTTTAGGATCTCATTTCAAGTTACCTTTCTATCCTTTTCCTTAGAGAAAATCATTTCATTTAGGTGATTTTCTAGGGGAACCATCCCTCTTTGGAGATTCGTTCTCATCATAAGTTACCCATAGCTTGAGAACGTTTCCATGTTTCAACAGGATAATTGAGTCAAGCTTAGCTAGGGTGCAATCCTAATTGACAACATTTTTTGGCACACCCGGTTGGACTGATTATACTTTTTTAGTCCAATATTTGATCATTTATTTATGATATTAGGTGTGTATATTAGTAATATCTACCTTTGGACGCAAAAATATACACACATCTGGTGACTCTGAGCTCAAACTTATTGGTTTGAACAATATGATCAAGTGCTAGTTTATTTCAGAAAATATTATTTTTTCTTGTTTTCCAATATTGAATGAATGAATATTCCCATGTTTGATGGAAATATGTCTTATCATCCATCATACTATAAAAATTATGCTTATCCATCTCCTTATCAGCCATATTAGGTCAATCATACTGCTGGTTTTAATTCCATGGCTTTTCAAAACTAGCATGCTCAATATATTTACCACCCACCCACCCCTTTTCAATATCATCCTTCATATGCTTAAAACCTACTCCAAGAGAATTAAAATGAGGAGATTGCAAGCATAAAGGGGTATGTTGGTTAACTTCATGCTTTACTTCACAAAGCAGGTAGAGGAGATCAAGAGGCAACACGAGTATAATCAACAACAAGAAGAGATGGCTTATCATGCCTATCTCTACAAGCAAGAGTTGGAGACACAAAGGATACAATTTGAGGAGAACCTTGAAAGAGGGATAGTTGCAAAAGAGGAGCAGATGAAGCTTGTGTTTGCTAAAAAACAAAGGCATGAAGTCCAAGCAACTCCTGCAGTTCCAGATTAGCCCGCTCAAGAGGAGGTTTGTAAGTATAAATTTCCAAGTTTTAGACAAAGTGAGCCTCTTAATACTCCTAAAGTTGAGATTCCATGTTTTAGGTAGGATAAGGTCTTTAAATCCTCAAGCCAGCTCCTTAAGCTTGAAATCCAAAGTTTTCAAAGCCTTCATCCTTTGCAAATTGAGGAAAATAATAAGTTCAACCTAGTACAGTTCCAAAGCAACCCCTTGAATAATATCTTTCCTTTCAAGAAATCCAAGAAGCTCCCCAAGTTTCCCCACCTGATGAATCCAAGGATGAACCCATTGATTAATATATCTCACTCCTTTGGGAGAAGATTAGAAATGTATATCTATCATATTTAAATATGGAGTATTTCCAATTGCAACAACAAAAGATTGAACAACAAAAGTCTTCTCTAGATGACCCTTTCAATGTTTTGACTAATGAGCTTCCTTGTTTTGTTGAAGAGGATGAAAGTGCTTCAATGTTTATCTCAGAAGATCAATCGAGGCAATAGGATGAAGAGGTAAAGGAGGGTGTTCTAGAGGATTACTCCACATTTAGGTTTGATGAACTACCTTCTTTTGTGGACCAAGATGAAGAAAGCATGCTCATACCCGCAGTAGTTGCAAGTCAAGGGAAAGAGTGGATTCTGGAAAACCAAGATCAGATGGAACAACAGAATATTGACAACTATTTTGAGGTATCCAGCTGGTACAGTGATGAGGAAGATCTAGAAAATTAGGAACAATTGGTTGTAGAGATGGAGGAAAATGTTGAGGTGTATGTTTTAACTGATTTATTTGAAGAGATGCCTTTATTTGTTAGTAGTGATGAAGAGAATATATGTGAGCTAACAAAACTGTCAAGTTGTGATCAACAAGAGCACAAAATCACATTGATAGAGAGCTGGTTCGTAAACAAATGAGTGAGGACAATGTTGTTGTGGAGGTTCAAGAGTGTGGTATGCATGATAACATACCTAAAATGGAGCATAGTCAGGAGATCGAAGCCATGGTTCAGGTAGAGCAAAAAGGGGTGATGGTTGAAGAGTCAATAAGAAAGAGCATCCCTATGGAAACATTGATCTAGAGCATCAAAGGAGGTATCAAGTTAAGCACGACCAATCCACTTGTTCACTTGATCACCACTGGTTCCCCAATCAAGATAGTTGGGAAAGTGACTGCATTTTCCTTCTCAGAAAGATGTTGTGACAGTTTGTTGAATATTTGATCTTTCTCCATCTCTTTTGGTTAACTTACAAGCAAATGGAGCATTGCAGGCTGCAAAGAAGAGGCAACTACTTTCTTGAACCAACTAATGGTTTTGTTTAGGTAGTCCTTACCTTAGTTATTAGGTTAGGTTAGTGTTTTTTGCTAATAAGTGCTCAAGGCACATTTATTTTTGTTATGTTTTCTTTCCCTAAGTGTTGTTGCACATGTTTTTTGGGCACCGGGTCCTTGTTAGTTTCTTTTAGTTTGGTTTTTTGCTGCTGTTTGGAGTATTTGCAATTGAGTTACAATGGTTTTCTGAGTTTGGGGGGGGGGCAGAATTTGACTCCATGCCCAAATCATGGTTAAGGAAATTGGTCTATATTCTTAGCAAGCAAGCATTCAATAGAAATTTCTAGAAATGTTACCAAATTTTCACCTACAACTCAATTTGGTAGAGCTGAAGCAATTGATTAATTTTAAAGGTGAAAGGTATACCAAACATTTTTACTATGCTTAACTATTGCATCTTTGAAGGTGCTTAAAAAAGATAGAATTTATTTTTGTTATTTAGTGTTTTGCAACATAAAGGAGAATACATAAAGTCACAAGATATTTCTTTCATTCATTTCTGTAATGTTTCATTCATTTTTGAAATATACACAAAACTGAAAAATGTTGTTGTTTCTATACATTGAAAAGAAAAGAATGATCAAATGTCCCACAAAATCCATGGGAGTAGTTGAACTAAAGGAACATGGAAATACACAATACATCTTAAGATGAAAGTAATGAAAAGACCACATAAAGAAAAACATATCCATCATTGCCTGGCAGAATCTTGGGTGGGTCTTCACTGTCTTTCGCCCCTCCTCGATCCCGACTGTCAGATGATCCTGCATTATGATAAGAGAGTTGGTTAGAGCTCCAGATATGAATCTCATTATATGCCCTATCAACAAAAATATAACATATGCCTATGATGCTTTAAGTTGGTTGAGAAAGTATCAGATGTATGCAAGAGAGCTTGAAAGTCAAACATCACAAGAGCATTAGGCTTCATTGTTTTTTATCTAATATGTTTGTTGATAGTGCAGGTATAGGTGAAATCTTGTCGCTAATTCATTTATGTTGAAATCATAACATGTGGTGCAAAAATGGGCTCCCACAAGGGTTGAGCCTAGCATGTTTCCCATAAGTTTCAAGAGGGGAATGAGATAGGAAAAATACATTCAAATTGCTCAAATGAAAGCATTTTCAGCTTAGTGAGTAATTCACAAAGTGGTTGTAAGAAAAACCAACTCATTTCTCATTCAGGACTTCCAAATCAAAAGGATTATTGGGACTTCCCTTTCACTTTGAGATGGGAGTCACAAATGAGAAAGTTCATTTGAGATGCTAAACTAATGTGTATATGAACCAATATGCAAATCAGAAGAAAGTGCACCATTTTTTTCTTAGAAGGATTTTTGTTTGCAAGCAAGATTTCATGTTATCATTGCTTGGTTTCATTGAATGGTGTTGTTATCATATCTTGTCGCTTCAATGTATCAATATTTTTTTCTATTATATTGTTTCAAGTGCTCACATTGAAGGGACAATAAAGTATGTGTTGGTCTTGAAGTGCCAATAGGGAGCAATCATCAAGCATTTATTGCATGATTAGGAGCAGAAGAGCACTAACAATGCAAGGTGATAAGTGAATGAACAAAGGGAAATGTGAACACAAGGCCATAGGGGTAACAAGTAAAGTTTCAATCAAGACAAAATTTGTAAGGCAATGAAGACAAAGGTTGCAACTCACAAAGTGTGTTGATTAGATGAAGAGAAATGTACGAGAATGCAGAGCATAAAAGATAAAAGAATCCATTTATCATTACAAATACAAGGAGTGATAAACAGTGTGGATGCATGTGCATAGATTAGATCATCATGCTATCCATGGACACAAAAAATAATTCAGATCTTGTATAATATGATGAAAGAATCATTTTACAAAATTGATAAATACTTACACAATGGACCTTCTTGCTGCATTTGAACAAAGACAAGATAGTAACCTACAAAAAAAGTGAGCATCTCTCTATGTAAAAGTGTTTTAGAGAATATTGATCTGTAGTGTTAAGGACATGTAAGCTTCAAAAGAGTTGCACACAACAAATGGAGAAAATGGTGTTTGTAAGACTGAAATAAAGCCTCATCAAATAGGTCAAAACCCCATCATCTACAGAAGTGGAAGAACCCAGAAAATGCAGAAGAAGATACATGGGTTAGTTGTGAGGTTGAGCATAATGGAGCCACGGGTTTTGAAAATCCCATATCATGTTTTCTACAACAAAGAATGAAGTCCAGTATTGACATTCATAGCCGGGGCTTGGGGGTTTGCTTTTGTTGTTGAAAGAAGCCAAATTCACCAAGGGTTTTACATAAAGTGTTTGCAAAATATAGAAAATAATGAAACCCTTGATCTTGCACGAGTATGAGAAACACCTTGGACAAATGAAGATTGACAGCCGTGACCTAGGTTATTATTTTTTCTTTTTGCATAAAGTTCTAAAAATGAAAAATAATTTTTTTGAAGCCACGACCATGAGATAAAGGAGGCCTCATAAATACAAGAAATCATGAACTTAAAATGCATAGGGTTCCTCCACTTTGTAGAATAATGAATCCCTCAAAGTTTTGTGTTCAAGATGCATAAATAAAGAAGGAATGCAAAGCTCGAGTGAAGAAGAGCTAACCTCAATTTTTTTCTATTGAGAAATGCATTTGAAGCCATATTCAATCCTTCTCAAAGCTCAAGACAAAAGTGTTCATGGAAGCCTCAAGTAAAAGAGAGCATCGATAGAGGGAACAAAAGAGAATGAATGAGAAAAGTCGTGGGTCAAAGCCCTGCAAATAGATTCAAAATGGAGGAGATAGAAAGATTCTTGCATTTTTGCAAAAAATAGATACTTACCATGCAAATTTTCTAAAGAGAATTGCTTCAGAACTCAAAAAAACATCATGAAACTTAAATAAAACCCTAGCTTGATGGTGGCATGTGTAGAGTCAAGTTTTCCAAAAATCCAAGATGCAAAATGATGCTAAAAGTGAGGGGTCGAATGGTTTTGTTCTAGGGTTTCAAATTTACCCTAATTCGGCCTTGAGCATTTTTTCACAATGTTTTAATATTTTATGCAAAGTATTAATGCCACGATGGTGTTAGTGTTTTTTCATACTTTGTCAAGCCTAGGCAACATGCCTTAGGGTTTTTTTGTGATTTTTTTTAGAAAATCATATGGCTAGGTGTCCTAAGTTTTTATGATTTTGATAGAAATTCAAATCAAAATCCCTTGAATGTTGAATGCTTGGAAATTTTTTGACCAAAACCATATATGCTATAGTTTCCTTGTATTTTTGTGGAGAAATAAAATCAAGGCCTAAGTCGACCTCCTTTTTTGCAAAAAAATAAAAACTGCAAACATTGTAAGGCATTACTAAAACAATGTTTCTATAAATTGTTTTAGTGATTGTCATTTAAAATGTAGTAAAATAGAACAAGTTTTGAGGAAAATATTTCTTTTCTTAGTTTAGTATCATTGTGCAAAATAGAAAAAAACTGAGTGAACTAGGCCTTCTATTCTTGTTTTCGGTCAGTTTTGGGTGGTTTTAGAGTCTTTTTTGGGTCAACCCACTTGGGATAGAAAGTTTCCACATTTTTCATTTAGTTCTAAGGTGGTTTGGGCATTATTTTGGAGTATTTTTCTTCTTTCTCGAAAATGGCATTGAAGTTTCTATTTTGGAGAGCAATTAGCGAAGATTTTTCCTTCTCACTCTTGGAGACACTTTGGAGGCATATATTGGAGAAAAACATTTTTTTTTCTTAGTTCAGATTTGCTTCTTTCTCTCTTGATCATTTGCAGAGATTTTTGTAAGCCTTGATTTGTACTTAGATTTTCATGTTCTCATACTCCTTTCAGATCAATAAAAGCAGCAGAGCATTCCTATCTCATAATTTCCATCTCTTTTTGCAATATTGATTTGATGTTGTTATTGTGATTCCAAGTATTGGATCCTTTTTATGTCTCATTATTGCAAGTGTGGGTGGAGAAATTTCATGTAGCACAGGTTGTATGTTGTGTTTGATTTTGTATCTTCATAAAAATCACTTGTGTGTTGAATGTTTCATGTGAGGTTGTGAAAGTTGGTATTTTAAGAGCTGATTGTGAGTGGAGTTATTAAATAAATTAAATTTCTAGTGCATCACCCATTAGGTTTAGGATTTCATTTCAAGTTACCTTTCTATCATTTTCCTCACATAAAATCATTTAGTTTAGGTGATCTACCAGGGGAACCAACCCTCTCTAGAGATTCATTCTCATCATAAGTTACCCACAGCTTAAGAACGTTTCCATTTTTCAATAGGATAGTTGAGTCAAGCTTAGCTAGGGTGCAATCCTGATTGACAACAAAGGGTAAGGACATAAGATATGTTGCATATGTGGTTTCTTGGTTTTTCCCATTTGAATTTCTTGGATCTGTTGTGTGAGTGCCTTGAGCTGTGATGATACATCCTCTTGTGGATTTGGTGGAGGAGCATATGTTGTGTACTTTGGGATGGCAGAGGATTTGTAAGTGGGATTTTGATATGATGGGGTGTTGTATAGTGTGTAGAATGGACTCAGATATTGCGAAGATGAGGGTGATAGAGGTGGTGGTGTATATGCTCCTTGTACAGTGGGATTGACAATGTTTTGATGGGAATTATAGTAAAAAACCTATTGTTGTTGCACAAGTAGTTGTTGTTGGGCATATTTTTGTGCTAGCAATGCTTGTTATTAGGTGTGTTGTTGTTGTTGTTGTTACGCGATCAAGGCTTGTTGTTGAGCTTGCTACTGTTGTGTGATTAAGGCTTGTTGTTGAGCTTCTTGTTGTTGCAAGGCTTGTGTTTGGGCTTGTTTCTCTTGTAACGCTTGTTAATAGGCTTGTTGTTGTTGCAAAGCTTGAGCTTGAGCTTTTTGTGCTTGTAGGGCTTGAGCTTGAGCTTTTTGTGCTTGTAGGGATTGAGCTTGAGCTTTTTGTGCTTGTAGGGCTTGAGCTTGAGCTTCTTGTTGTTGCAATGCTTGTTGATAAGCCTTTTGTGCTTGTTGTAAAGTAAGAGTGTGAGCTTGTTGTGCCTACAATGTGGAAGTGTTTTGTTGTTGGGATATGTGAGATGGGTTTTAGGGGATCATGGTATGAATGGGTTGTGGGTTGATTTGGGATGGTTTTTGTGTGGTGAGTATTTGTGGGTTGTTTGTGCTATCATTCCTTGTAAAATTGTCGAATGGGATGGAGGAATGTAGTTTTGGGGCCCCGTTTGATTTTGCATGGTTTGGGGGACCAATAGTAAAGATGATGATGGCACCATTTGGTGTTGCAATGTCAATGGCACATTAGGACCTTGAGTCAATTGATTAAAAGGGTTCCCTTGACTAATGTGTTGAGCATTCCCTTGTTGTGTTTGTTGTGGGACCAAGGTATTACCTTGGTTGGTTGGATTCATGATCAATTTTTTACTTTGATTTAGATTGATTGTAGATGGGGTCGATGTGTTTTGTGGAAACAATGGGTTTGATGGGCCAATGGGGTAGTTGGATGAAGATGTACCTTGTTGTGTTAAGGGTTGACTTTGTGTAATGGTGTTGGTGTTCCCTTGTTTTTCTTCTTGAGGAACTTGGATCACATTACCTTGTGTAACGTTAGGCACACTTGTGGTACTTATGGTGATGGATGAAGATGCTTGCACTCGAAACATTGAGACCATTGTGGCATTATGGAATGTAAGTGGTACGTGTGGATGTAGAGGATGTTCAGGAATGGTGGTGGAAGAATGTGATGGAGCACCAAATGTTGGTGTCTAAGTTATGTTTTGTGGAAGGGTGGTGCCTTGTCTACCAAAAAGTGTATTACCTCTTAAAGGGAGAGTGTGTCCAAGGTCGGTGGCAGTTCTAGTTGCAAGAATAGGAGTTGATGTTTGACTTGGTACAAGGAATGAAGTTGGTTGAATCGTAGATGAAGTCAAGGCTTGTGCCAAGGGCTGTGTGATGAAAGTTAGGGGATGTGAAGCCACATTTTCTAAGGTTTGATGATCTTGTTCATACTCAAGGAGTTCTTCCTTAGTGAGCTCAAGGGGATTATTTGTGAAATCTTCTACCTCATACCCTAATGGATTTTGTGGTTTTTGTGAGGGGGTAGAATGGCTCCTTAGATCAAATTCTTGTGGGATAGTATCACTTGTGGTGGATGTGGTTTTGGTTTGTTCCATGTTTGTCTTGTGTTGTGACCTTGTAGTAACCATAAATTGTGGGTCAACTATGGGAGAGGTGTGTTGAGATTTATAGTCTTGAAACTTTGTAATTGACTCAAATTTTGGTAAAAGGGACCCTCTAAGTTGTTTTGGACCAATGATGTGAATGGATGGTGAAAAGGGTGAATGATAGGGGGATGAAATTTCTAAACTTTTGGACAACACTTTTGACTATAGGTTTGATGTTTTTGGATAAAAGGTGTTAAATGAACTTGTAAATCTTTAAATTAGACTTGTGACCTTTAAGATAAACTAGCCCAAAAAAAGTGATGACTAACTCAACTAAGTGTATGAAAAAGGACCCATTTCACACACAACATAGCTAAATTAGGGGATTGGTTTGATAATTGCCTAAGTATAAAGAGTGTTGATGTGTCCAAAAGTTCCTAAAGTTGTATGACATGAGATGTAAAATGTGTGAAGATGGATGAAATTTTTTGACCCAAAATATGTTAACCTAAAAGGGACCTTTGTTTTACAAGACCAAGATGGTGAGAAACATGTTATACCTCTAAAGTGATAAAACCTTAAGAACTCAATGATTTTGATAATAGAACTTGGACTCATATGCTTGCAATATTTTCCTTGTCTCAATTTTTTTTTCTTGGGGAGTCATTGTGTCTCAACCATAAGACCAATGTGTGGTGTGTTCATTTGGTTTTAATATTTGATTTAGTGAGATTGCTTTATTACCACATCAAGAAAGTCTTAATTAATGTTCAAACTAAAATATGTCTATGTCTAAGAAACCTTCATTCCACAAAGTCCATTATGTGAAAATCAAGAAGCTAAGGCCATAGTTCCCTAGGTTAACTTTGGAAAGTGTGAATGAAGATATAAGTCCAAATATTTAGTAGCCTTTAAGGATAAAATCCTTAGGGAAAATCAAAAATACAAGACTTTTCAAAGGTATGCACACTTAATCCAAAGGGTTTGAAATTTGATAAACTTGTTGATGTGTGTTTAAGTTGTTTTGGAACCAAACAATGTGTCAAACTGACTCACAAACAATAACAATCCTATCTCAAGTGGGTACGTATTTCTTGGTAGGCTTACCATCATCCCCTAAGAGATGATTAATTCATGAAGATGAAATGGAAAAATAGGCCATGTCAAGGAAATGTACCATCTTGACACGCCAAGCAAAAGAGTCCCTTACCTATTTGCTTTATTGCCTCAACCAAAAACCGAACATGGTAAGTAACTTCTTGGAACAGTGCTATTCTGATGCACTACTTTAAATACGTTTTGGAAATGGACTTGGTTGGCTACTACACAAAAGGTTTTTAGTGACAAAAATTTGAGAATACCATACGTACACTACTATTCACTGGCCACTTAAGGCTCTTCAACCATTCCCTTCCAATTAAGGAGAGGGATTAGGTGCAGCATGTTGTCACCCAGGATTGAAGTTACTTTCTCATGATTTTGTAACCTTTAATATAGCCCACCTATAAACGTGCTTCGAAAACTTGCTTATGAGTTCTCTATTGCGAGATGTGTCTCAAAGCAATCCCTCTCTTAATAAGAAAAATGTTATTTCTCTTCATCCAAGATCACATGAAGCGCAAGGGGAGAGGATACGTAGCAAGTTCTTAGGGTGAATCAAAGCAAGAAAATACACTTGAGTGTTTCTCTTCACCCAAGATTGCACGAAGTGCAAGGGGAGTGGATACGCACTACAAGTGTATACAAGCAAAGCAAGCACATCGAACAGTCATTCATTTTAACCCTGTAGACACATAAAAATGACCTAGGCCTGCAAGCTCTGTTTTACCACTTTCGTCCTAGCATAATTATGACATTTAATTATGTCCTTGGTCCACATTCGACTATTAATTAAATAATTCATTATTATTTAATTAATTCATGTATATTGTATTCTTCATGATTATTAAATAAATAAATTATATTTATTTATTCAATACATCACTAAGGGTCTATTGCCCTCTTACAATTAAATAAATTTCATAATTTATTTAATTACCTTTATTCATTTATGTCTTCTTGATTATTAAATAAGTGAATTTTATTTATTTATTTAATATGTCACTAATTCTCATAATTAAATGGATTTATTAATTTATTTAATTATCGGTCATAATCCTCTAAATTAAATAATTATCTTTAATTATTTAATTACCTAATTTAACATTTCTCTCATTTTATTAACTATCACTTCATTTTAGTAAATAATCTGAAAATCGATTATTTACTGTCATACAAATCCATATTTTTGAATTAATTCAAAAATGGTAATCTTCTTCCATAAATCAAGTAATTGAGCAAATTCTCGATTTTCCAAATCTGCTTTTTCTGTCCAGTCTTTATCTTCTTGTTTTTTTCGAATCTTCTTTTTTGTCCAGTCTTTATCTTCTTGATTTTTCAAATCTTACAAATCAAGCAGTCTTTATCTTCTTGATTTTTGAAAATCTTTATCTTTATGGCTAATCTTTATCCTCTTTTCACATTTATTCTCGATCGCCGATTCCATTTTCTCAAATGACATCTTGACCACTCATTTAATAATTTTTCCCTAACCCTAATTAGGGATTGTCACATAAAATCTCGTCCACTGATTTTAGGCTTTGTCAACTTTCAATCTCGTTCGTCCGTCCAAAATTGCATTTTCTATAAAATGCCAATTTTGCTCACACTTTGTAGGCTTACAATTTTCTTAATGCTTCATTTTGGCATAATTGTTGAGTCTTAGGCAATCTTATAGTCTTGTCATTTGGTCATAGGCTTTATTTTGGCATAGTTTAGACATATCTTAATGCTTATCATTTGCATGGTAGCATTATAATCATTTTAAAATCTTGCAAACCTTGCTTTGGAAATTGTCTTTGTTATAGTCATTGCTCACAAACTCAAATCTGAGGGCAACAATTACATTTGCAGCAAGTTAGAAGGGCTATGGAAGTGATTCATGGAGGATTCAAAGGCGATTTGGTATAATCATTTTTATTTTATTTAATTGTCTTCCTTTGTGCTTCCAAGTAGTACTCCCCAAAACCCTGTTGAGCTTAACCTCTTCAGGCTGGAGTGCCTCCTAAACGAAGTTGAATCTTGCACCCCATGTATGGCCACTCGAATGGGGGTCTTGAATTAAACACCATTATTTAGTAGTCAAAAACCTTTTATTTTCTAGCGCAGCACCGGTCAGTGTGAAGGCATCCACATCTTCGCAGTTTGTAGTAGAGGTGATCAATCTGCCATGGGAGTTTCATGGGGGTTGGAAGCTTGGTTGGCCTGAGAAGAGAGTGCATTGTAAGGGGGAGCTTGTGCAACCAAGCTTCTAAATTCACACGCTACTAATATGCGGTTGGGGAAACCCATGTGGAATCTAGTAGATATTGTCCTAGCTTAACCATAGGGTTGTACTTGTTCTCTTTTGTGTTTGTTTACATTCAAAATATTATGCTTGCCAAGTGTTTTTTGGATACTGAAACGAAACAAACAATATTCACACATCTGGAAACAAACAATCAACTTCAAACAAATTGGATTTTTTTTACCAAAACTTCAGGTCCAAACATTTTAGCCTACTGTCAAACCCTTTTTTTTTAGAGGTCTATGTCACAAAACCAAAACTAAAATTGCTCAAAAAATTCATCACTTGCATTCACTAGCTTTCATTTTGACCATAGGTTTACAGATCTTAGTTGCATTCCCTAGGTTTCGTAATCATCATTTCCAGCATAAACTTTTCTTTAGGTCTCATCTTGGAAGACTTTGGATTAGGCTAACTCACCATACTTTGCAAAACCATTGTTTCAAAACTAGTTTATCTTGGGACATAGTCATTATTCCTCTTTTCAGTCATTGTCCTTTTGTGAGAACCTCCAACTCAACAGTCTAGTTAGGTAGGCTCACTCGTCATTTCAACCTTGTCATTTAGTCCCCTTAGCAAGTCCTTTGATAACCAAAATTGAGACATAAGTTAGGCTTAGAGTGGTTAGACAAATTTTTCTCCAAATATTGTCCATCTTAGTCCTCATTTTGCACCTAGACTTTGCATCATAGTCCTCATTTGGCATCTAGACTTGGCATTGGTCATTTTCCTTAGTCAACATTTTCATATTAGTCTTCATTATCACCTTGGCATTTGGCATCCTTTCTTGACAATTTTATCACCTTGCATTAGTCATTTCCCTTAGACAAATGTCATTACCACTTTGCATTTAGCATCCTTTTTAAACAACATCATGACATCCACCACTTTGTCTTCCCTTCAACAAAATATTGATAGGCTTGCTAGTAAAGTTGAATACTAGTAACTCCGTAGAGGTCAATACCAACAAGCCTTAGACTTTAAGAGACAATTCCTCCAAAACAACAATCAATGTCCTTCGTACCAACAACCCATCAGTCCAAGTCCTCCGTCCATCAACCCTCACTATCACAAATCACTTAACAAAAATCCTACCATTACTCTCCAACACGTTCAATTATTACCCTTATCCTAACTTAGACAAGGGAAACCAACTATCCACTAGTCCATTCCAAGTCTCCACGTCATATGCTAGTCCTTCACCTATCAATCTCATCCACATCTACATGCCTTATCAACCATCTACCAACTCATGTCAAGTCCCCACATCATACCATATTGATCCGGTCCAAGTCTCCACGTCCCATTTTAGTCAACCCTACACCGACCCATACCAAGTCCCCATGTCATATCCTATGATGTCACCAACTAGTTCAGTCCAAGTCCCCATGTCATATCCTTTTCCTTCACATACTAGTCCATTCCAAGTCCCCATGTCCTATCCTATTCCTTCACATACTAGTCTAGTCCAAGTCTCCATGTCATATCATAGTCCTTCACATGCTAGTCCAGTCCAAGTCTCCATGTCCTATCCTAGTCCTTCACACACCAATCCAGTCCAAGTCCCCATGTCATATCCTTGTCCTTCACATACTAGTCTAGTCCAAGTCTCCATGTCCTATCCTAGTCCTTCATCCATTAATCCTTTTCAAGTCACTCCCTCCCAAGCCACATTTAGTCATGAAAATTCTATCATTGTCCAAAGTCAAATGCCATTGTCTAAACTTGAGGATACATGTCAAAACGAAAGCCCAAAGCATGACCTTATAATGTCACCCTCATGTCAAGAACAAGGTAGTCCATCCCATGACTCTATCTCAAAGTCCATTCAAGAAGTCCTTCAAGACAATCATGACATCCAAAACACACCTATCCTTAACAACAATTCTATTTCCAATTATATCATCCATGACAACCCCATCTTTGACCAAGACCCTACCATTGACCAAGAAATCTAAAACGATCCACTCCTTGACCTTTACGCCATTTATGATCAAACACTTGACGACCATATTCAGGCCTCGACTATCGACACTTTCCAAGATGAGACACTTGCCTCCATTGGACCCATAGACAATCTTCCTCCAGAAAAAGAGTCTTCCACTATGGACATATTTGCAAATGATGAAGCTATAGATAACTTCATGGGACTATATGATAATGACCATCAAGATGGTTTTGACATTGAATTGGAATCACCAATAGAATCAACTGAACCTGAAATGTCACAAGATCAGACCAAAGTTATCAGTCAGAAATATGTCTAACATGACAATAAAGCTAAGACACTTTATCAACTAGGGTCATCTTTCTTTATCAGAGCAGGCTTTCTTGCAGATGAGAACATTACAAGTGACAATGTCCACATATACCGTGATGGGTTAGCATCTTGCTTTCAAAACAACAAATACCCCATTGCAAATAGAATCTATCAAAGCATGCATTATCAAGGAAAATGACTAGGCATACATGAGCAAGGCATTCAAGAACCAATACAGCTTCAGGAAAATTACAGACATCAAGGTCTTGGCTATTCCTTAGACAACAAATCTAATGATGTTAGTGGAACCTCCTCGATACTGGGGGAAACCTTGTCAGATACAAATGTCAAAATGGAGTCCATGAGAAATCCATGTCATAAGATTGATGCCAACACTCCCTCCATCCACACCACAAACCGTCATTATATCATGAATAAATCTCCCCTTTGGGACCAACAAAAACAAGTCTTACAAGTCACAAGATCAAAATCAAATTTCAAAGGCCATTGAATCAAACAAAAAGTCAAGCGGACAAATGCAGTTAAAATGGATCCCAAAGAAAAGTGGATCAAGCAAGTCAAATACAAAATTCAATCAAAATGTGGAGCCACAAGACAAGAGGACTTCCACATATAACACATGTCCACCTCCTTCAAAATGGTCATCAAGCAAGGCATCTAAAGGTCTTGGTTCCAAACACCATCCCTCCAAATTTCGTCATTGACCATACCAAGTTTGGAAAATAAAAAGTGATTCATCCAAATGTCCAAACAACCTTTCCACGTCTACCATCATCTGTCATAATCCTACATCTCGTCTAAAGTCCAAAGATACCATGTCACAAATCCATCACATCATGGCAACAACTCTTTATCACAAGGACCCTCATGGAACTCTATCGCGATATGTGTATTCTGATAAGGCCAACTCTAGTGTTGACAAGGATCACAATGACATCAATCAGTTGTATGCAAGCGCTATGATCCTGACACGACAATTGCTTTAGAAAGGTCATTATTGGCATATCATGACCCTAGTCTCTACATCAGCACCATCAGTGGATTCAGAACAATCAATGGTCATCTAAAGCATCAAGGCTATCCAGAAATTAAAAAAAAATGAAAAATCAAAAAATTGTCACCCTGATGAAAACCTGGCAAATAGGCGTCTTGGTGACACAAAAAAAAAAATCAAAAAATTCAAGAAAATAGTAAAGAGAAATTTTTTTCCAACAGTGAAAACCTGACAAACAGGCGCCCTGGATAAGTCCCATGATGAAAACCTGGCAAACACGCGTCATGTGTAAAATCGTCTATGTGGACTCTTACACTTGGGGGAAAGTTGTCTCATCTCCTAGGCCTTCCTCTTGGCATTGGCATCTGACCATTTAATCCATATCATTCCCACCTATCTTGGTCTTGAAATAAAACTGGCACACATAAATCATGCTTTGGGAAAACTCTTGACATGTCTATCCTTTAGTCGTACATTATTCATGAAATGTCATGTCATTACTTTCATAACATCATTATCCTTATGCGACATAGTCCTTGAAAATCATATGAAAATTCCTTTAGTCTCATGTCTCCCGTCCTTTACCAAGGCCACCTCTCATCCTTTCATGTATGCCACCTATCTTGACTTTCCCTTGTCAAACGGTCTAAGGATACTTCATCATCCCTTTTAGTCCTAACCAATTCATTCCAAATGCAACGAGTGTAATCCATACAAGCACATTATCCAAAACATTACTTGACTTTGTTCTTGGCCCGGCTGTAGACCTCGATACTTTCGTCACATTATCATCATCCTCACGTTGTTTCGGGATGCATCCTTGCCACGTCAAACAACGTTGTCATCACCTGTCAATTGGTATTTAGCTTGACTAGGGGCACAATCATGTTTTTCCTTGGATTCTCATGTGTAGGGATCAATCACATGCATTTGTCGTGATCCTCTTAAACCATTCAAAAAGACAAAAACATCATAAAGTGTCCTAAAAAAAGACAAAAACATCATAAAATGTCCTGAAAAAAGACAAAAACATCATAAAATGTCTTGAAAAAAGGACATAAAAATCATAAAATGTCCTAAAGAAAGCCCTAAAAATTGAAAAACGTCCTGAAGAAAGACCTAATCAAATACTCAACAAAAGACAAAAAAATCAAATACTCGACAAAAGACAAAAAAATTCATAAAACGACAAAAATCCAAAAAAAATCCAAAACATGTCAAAAACACAAAAAACATCCAAATCAATGTCACAATCCCAAAAATAGAGTCAAATTCCATCAAATCAATCAGTATGTCATTGTCGAACTACGTTGTCTCTGCGCCTTTGCTACGTAGGCAAGACTCATCTTTGAGTCCCCGAGACATTAGGTCAGTCCTTTTAGGTTTGTCCAAATTAAATCATGGCATTTGTCACAATCGTCGTATCAGTCAAATAAGTTAGACATAGGAAAACTTAGACACAAGACAGTCATTCAAACGTCGACATTCCAATCGTGACCTAATAGA
Organism: Sequoia sempervirens; assembly: GCA_007258455.2. Taxonomy (NCBI): domain Eukaryota; kingdom Viridiplantae; phylum Streptophyta; class Pinopsida; order Cupressales; family Cupressaceae; genus Sequoia; species Sequoia sempervirens. The sequence goes on from VDFB02354182.1 coordinate 98,735, forward strand.
CAACACAGTCCAATCAATCTTACAGTCAACATCAGTCAACTTGCCAAAACATATTAGTCAAAACAATGTCAATCTCATCACTCTTTGGTCCTCTTCAAGATGTGTCCTTCTTGGAGTTAGACCTTGTCAAAATGTCCTTTTCCTTTTTCAGGATGTGTCCTTCCTGACAATAGGCCCCGTCAAACCATCAACACCGTCGAATTGGCAAAACTCTTAAATTGTCAAAACTGTCAAACTGACAAGAAATCAATCTTTGGAAAACAAACATTGGCAAACAAACATTGGCAAACAAAATTAAATGGCTGTTAATCTTTCTAGTCTATCTTGTCTTATCTTTTGACTATTTTGTCTTATCTTTTTACTGTCTTGTCTTTTTGGTCATGTTACTAGCTACCTCGAGAATGTCCCATGAAGGATTTAGAGGTGCGATGACGTCTCTTGGCCTATTTTATTTTCTTTGACTGTTGTCTGTGGATTGTCTTGACAAAAAGACTGGGGCAACATGACCCTCAGTATGAGTTTGGACATTCCTTGTCTGCGATTGTCTGTTTTGCAAGTGGATGACCTTGCACACCTTGGTCTATGTCATACCATGGTGTTTGTTCTCCATTTGTGTCATTTTTACCACCCAATGATGATTCGAGCAACGTCTATTAGTTCTTTGGAAAGTATTGAAGGATTCTTTCCTATCCCACCCTTCTTCGTTTCCCCTCTAACCTTTCATCTAGTCTGCATTTTCATCATCCATATCTTTTGCACTAACATTTTTTTGTCTCTTCATATTCTAGTCTTCTCATCAATTTCGAGAGCACACCATGTTCTTGGAACTCAATTGTTCTCGTCGTTCTTCCTCATCTTATTTTGCACTGGGCATATTTTTGACTTATTTTCTTTGTCACAATGTGACATGCTACATTATGACAAAGAGGGGAAAAATGTAGACACATAAAAATGACCTAGGCTTGCAAGCTCTGTTTTACCACTTTCGTCCTAGCATAATTATGACATTTAATTATGTCCTTGGTTCACATTCGACTATTAATTAAATAATTCATTATTATTTAATTAATTTCATGTCTAATGTATTCTTCATGGTATTAAATAAATAAAATTATTTATTTATTCAATGCGATCACTAAGGGTCTATTGTCCTCTTACAATTAAATAAATTTGCGCTAATTTATTTAATTACTGCAACTTTATTCATTTATGTCTTCTTAGTTATTAAATAAAATGAATTTTATTTATTATTTAATATGTCCTTGCTAATTCTCGTAAATTAAATGGGTTTGCAATTTATTTAGTATGGGTCATAATCCTCTAAATTGGTAATTTATCTTTAATTATTTAATTAAATATTAACATTTCTCTAGTTTTAAATAATGGAAATTATTTAAAAATGATTTCTGATAGCTGTCGCTGAACGGGTAAATAATCGAAAATTGGTTGTTGCGTCACACAAATCCATATTTTTGGATTAATTCAAAAATGAGTGATATCTTCCATAAATCCAAAGTAATTGAGCAAATTCTTGATTTTTCAAAATCTGCTTGCATCCGGTCTTTATCTTCTTGTTTTTTAATCTTCTTTTCTGTCCAGTCTTTATCTTTATTTTTCAAATCTTACAAATCAAGTAGTCTTTATCTTCTTGATTTTCAAAAATCTTTATCTTTATGGCTAATCTTTATCCTCTTGTCACATTTATTCTCAACCGTCAATGCGATTTTCTCAAATTGCATCTTGGCCACTCATTTCAGTTTTTTTTTCCCTAACCCTAATTATGGGTTGTCACACGCAATCTTGACGTCTGATTTTAGGCTTTTTTCAACTTTTAATCTTGGTCGTCCGTCCAAAATTGTATTTTCTATAAAATGCCAATTTTGCTCACATTTTAGACTTACACTTCGTAGGCTGACAACTTCAAGTGATATTTCATTTTGGCATAATTGTTAAATCTTAGGCAATCTTACATTCTTATCATAGACTTTATTTTGGCATAGTTTAGACATTAGTTCAATGTTTATCATTTGCATGATAGCATTATAGTCATTTTAAATCCTTCAAAATCTTGCTTAGGACTTTGTCATTGTCTTTGTTATGATCAGTCTCACACACTCCAAATCTGAGGGCAACAATTACATTTGCAACCAAGTTAGAAGGGCTATGGAGTGATTCATGGGAGGCTTCAAAGGCGATTTAATTATAATCGCATTTTTATTTTATTTAATTTTCTTCCTTTGTGTATAGTTAATGTTGGATTTTTATGATTTATGCTCTAATTGACTAACACCATAAAGTGCATCATTACAAGCCAATGAAATGGCTTCATTTTAAACACCAATGGAAGTATTTATTTTTTTTGTCCAATTTTAACTAGTATTGCAAAATGAGGATGTATGGGTTCAATTTTAACCAACCTTGAAAAGACTTAAAGCATTTGTGAATTTTAAACCCAATTAAAAGCCAGTTGTCCTAAGATTGTATGTTTTAAAACCCAATGGAAATTTAGTGGTCCTAAAACATGAAGCAAAGCAACATATGAGGGGTTATACCATCCCCTAAGTGTTAAAACACTTTAACAATAAAAAAACTAAGAAAAAATAAAAAATTCCAAATTTTCAATTTTTTTTTATTTTTTCTAGATGTTCTAGTAAATTGCATTTTTGGAGGCCTTCGAAGCAGAATTTGGGGTTGAAACTTGCGTCAGTCCCTAAAAACCAATTTTCATAGGCATTATTTTATAGGGACTAAATTAGTACTCTTGGAGACCTTTCCAATGGTGCAAACGAATTCGAATTCTGAGCACTGAGTAGAAAGTTATGACCCCACCAAGTTGGGGTAAATAATTTCCTAGTTTTTTCCCAAATCTGCAAAACTAGTTAGCCTAAATAAAACAAAACCAGATGTTAGTAAAATATCAGAGTATGTGAAATTGAAAATTTAAAGCAAACATGAAAAGTGACTATTTTTTACTAGTAAAAAGTATTGTTAAAATCAAATGTGTTGCTGACGCTGTCAAAGGAATCATTGAATCTAAGGTGCACCGCTCTAGTGAATTTCAGATGCATCACTCTGCACCAAAATAGGGACATCAATCGCATTGCTATATGGTGCATGTTGCCATATTTATATTTATAATATCAAAAAATATAAGTGCATCACCATATTAAATATGTGTCAATGTATTAATTGCGTCATTGTATTTGAATCAAAGTGTGTCATTGTAGCCATCAAAAGCGTCGATGCTTCTCTGGAACCTACAACTCATGGAAACTTAAGAGAAATTAATAAAAAAAAGTTAGTAAATCCCTCCTTCTAGCACCAAAATGTGATTATAATCATAGTATAGGTTAAATACACTAGATCCATATGAATTTAAGCATTATTTAACCCTCTAAGCTACAATCCCAATGAGATATTCAAAAGATTCAAAAACTAAGAAACATTAAACCAAGCATGAAATAAACATGATAGCTTAAAATAAACCTAATCTAGAACTCCAAACATTATCCCATTGGGGGAGTGGTGTTGTATTGGTGTGGAATAATGACCCTTTCCCAATCCCTTGGATAAAAAGAGCATTTAACCAAACTCCATTGTTGAAAAATAAGCTAAGATTGATAAAACTATGATATGGGTGGATGAAAAGGATGAAAAATCTTGATAATGGTGCACATATGAATAGAGATAGTATTCAAACAGGCAACATAACTTTGCTTTGATGTAAGTGAATCCATTTCTCTCCAAATGGTGAGGTATTTATAGGAGAGCAAATGAAGAATCAATGGTCAAGATAAAAAGGATCAATCAATGGTCAAGATGGAATCAAGGGTGAAGAAATGGATCAAGCATTCTCATCAATGGATGAGAATCAAAGATCACATGGATCAAAGAAAGCATCAAGGGCTCATAATGATTAAAACAAACACATTTTTTAACAACTTTGAAAGTTTGTTACAAAGTTTGTTGGGAAAGAATATCCATTTTTGGAGCCAAATAGAAGAATATTCCCTATGCAAGTGGATGGGTGAGGAAAATTAGTAATTTACTAATTAAAACTAAGTTTTAATTGTGAAAGTTGAGGGGAAAAGACTCATTAAATAATTAATTTATTTAATGAAAAGGGGATGCAAATGACATTTAATTAAATTGTAGAAGAGGGGGATTCGCTACTCATGAGTTCTCTTCATTTAGAGAGCCTCATAGGGCGAACTGCCCTAAACTACATCAAGAACAACAACAAGAGTTTCAGAATCTTAAAGAGCAGGTCACAAAGATTCTCTGGACAAACTAACAAGCTCTTGGCCAAAGGACAATAGCGTAGTCAACAGATAACAACACGACGCGCTGGCATCCCAGAGGCGCACTCGCGTCTCGTATGGACCAAAAAGTGAGAATATCACAGAGAATGCCTAAATGACTACTTCTACTCCAATTATTGAGAATTTATAGAATGTGATAGTGATAGAAAGTGATATAAATGAAATAAAGCAAGGTAAATGATAAAGAGGAGAAAGAAAGGAAAGAAGATGCTCACAACTGCGCAAGTGATGAAATCTCATGTACGTGAATGCCTTCAATACCTACAAGTGTGATATCTAGAGAAAGTGTTGGGACTATAAATGTTTTTCCTCAGTCAAATCCCCGTTTTGGTGTTCCCACCTCCACGGACAGCCAAGAAGATAGAGAAAGAGAGAGAGATAGACCAGAATGGAAAAAATGTGAAGTGAAAGAAAAACCCACTCAGGAGTATAACCCGCACCACCAGGTAGTAGTGATAAAAGCAATCCATGCTCAAGGAGGAGAACACGTATCACAAAAGAGGTGATAAAAGCAATCCTCGCTCAAGGAGGAGAACCAATATCACAAAATGAAGATGCAAATGATAAGGCATATGGAATCCAAAGATGCTCACAAGCATGAAGTGAAGAGGGATGGAGCTGCAAGAGTGAAGCTAAGAGAGCTTGAAAGTGTTTGAAGCTATCATGACAAGTGAGATATTTGTGCAAGCAAGAGAGAAAAGAGGAAAAGAGAAGCCAAGAAGCTAGAGTGAAGCTAGAAGTTGGAAGAATGGAGCTAGAAGAAGTTATAAAATGCAAATGGAGTGAAAAGACTGCTTTTAAGGAGAGAAAAGAAGCTTCCTGGGCGGTTATAAAGCATCTTGAGCCATTACCACTAACCAAAGGAGGTGACAAGTGGAAAGCATGCTAAAAAACAATCGTTTGAGCGTTGAAACGTCGTAGGATGTTAGCGTGACACGCTAGTGCCTGGACACGTCATGCTAGAAAACAACACGTGGAAGAAAAGCTCA